>JAEVGP010000006.1:600000-885783 GCA_017309295.1 Nakaseomyces nivariensis | reverse complement strand
ACCCACAGCACCCAGACCCCACAGCACCCAGACCCCACAGCACCCAGACCCCACAGCACCCAGACCCCACAGCACCCAGACCCCACAGCACCCAGACCCCACAGCACCCAGACCCCACAGCACCCAGACCCCACAGCACCCAGACCCCACAGCACCCAGACCCCACAGCACCCAGACCCCACAGCACCCAGACCCCACAGCACCCAGACCCCACAGCACCCAGACCCCACAGCACCCAGACCCCACAGCACCCAGACCCCACAGCACCCAGACCCCACAGCACCCAGACCCCACAGCACCCAGACCCCACAGCACCCAGACCCCACAGCACCCAGACCCCACAGCACCCAGACCCCACAGCACCCAGACCCCACAGCACCCAGACCCCACAGCACCCAGACCCCACAGCACCCAGACCCCACAGCACCCAGACCCCACAGCACCCAGACCCCACAGCACCCAGACCCCACAGCACCCAGACCCCACAGCACCCAGACCCCACAGCACCCAGACCCCACAGCACCCAGACCCCACAGCACCCAGACCCCACAGCACCCAGACCCCACAGCACCCAGACCCCACAGCATTCAGACCCTATATGTTTCAATGGTAATTGTTTATGTCCTTTTTGTAGTTTTTTTTGATGTATTCAGTAATTAATTCTTCTTGTGTCGTTCCAAGATAAGTTAACTTGGAACATATATCGAAATATGATATAGTCACGTGAGTGACTATATAATCACATGATCTATACGTCCATCATGACAACGAATATAGTGAATGATTCAAGATATAATATTAATTATATTATTAGTTCTAGAATCCATTCCGTATCAGTGACATCATCAGTAAACGTGTCAACTTCAATAGTAGATAAGGATAAAAATAGAAAGAAATCAGGTTTTTACTATAACAGGCAAAAATAGATGAAACAATTTGAGCCTAGATTCTATTTGATTACTGAAATAGGTAAAAACGAACCAACTAAATGATAATTAGTATGGTAAGACTAAATAATGATGCAGCAGGCTAATCGGATAGCAAAAAGCAGGATCACAAAAACCTCAGGTATAAATACCAGGGAGATTTCGATCAAATTACAATTTTATAATCCTCTTCCAATTTCTTTATAAGTTTTAGTTTGTATATAAAGAACCAACCAAGACCTTGGAATAGTATTATAACATATTATTAAAGATAACTTAACTTTTTATTCGATTTTTCATATCACTTCAAACTATGTCTACTATTAACGAAAACGACAGAAACACTCAGTCTGTTCCTTTGGAACAACATCTTGTTTTTGACGGAATTTGATATATATATAGTATAGTTGATTAGTTTCTTGGAATTGAATTGTAACTTTAGAGTATCTCACAATTTTTTATTTTATTTAGAAATTATAATATTTAATTTTCAAGTTTTCTCTATTTTATTATTATTTTACAGTGACTTTTTAGTAACTTTTGTTTTTCTTTTTCTTTAAAGGTTTGTTTAATACTTTTACTTTTAGTCAATGAGTATTTTAATTCATCATTATTTTATTTGTTTGAATTTATAATAAAGATCTATAGTTGAGTTTATATACCATTACTTTATAAACTAAATATTTGTTTTTCTAGTCATGGTTAACTTATTACACTCGATGTTTTTTAGTTGTATATTTAAAAGAGTCTTTCTCGATTTATATTTGTATTTCTGTACGATAATTTGGTGTGACTTATTACCACATTTTTGATATTACATTTGCGTCCGGGTAACTGTGTATGAAAGTTTGAGAAATTATGTTTTGTTAGTAAAATACTGAATCACAAGAAATTGAATTCCGATATATATTTTGTACAGAAAACATAAATATGATATTTTTCATTTCAAGTCTGTCCATTATGCTAATAATAGTTACCCTTTACTGGAAATAATTTATTTTTATAAATGAATTTACAAAATAAACACTTTAAATAAGAAAATAACTGCAAATGAACTTGTTAGTTGCATGAATGAAAACAAAAATCAATGTTATTTCATGTAAAATATTTAAATTATGATATATTATGTTCTGTTGTTCAAAGGAAATGACTGAGTTTTTTTGTCGAATTTGTTAATAGTAGAAATAGTTTGTAGTGACATGAAAAATTGATTAAAAAGTTAAGTTATCTTCAATATCATATTATAATACTTTTATAAGGTCTTGATGTTTTTTCTTTTATCTAAAGTAGAACTTATAAAGGAAAGAGAAGAGGATTATAAAATGTAATTAGATCAAAAGCCCTGGTATTTATACCTGAGGTTTTTGGGATATTGCTTTTTGCCATCCCATTAGCTGCTGCATCATCATTTAGCCTTATCATACTAAAGTTCATTTAGTTTGTTAATTTTTACCTAATTTATTTAGCAATTGACTTTCTTTCTTTTTATCATTACATAATGTTTAGAACATCTGTCAATGACGTAAATATACCGAATAAATTATAGCGTTATTTGATAACAGTTTATAATTCATCTTAGTTCATTGATTATATTCGTTATCATGAAAAACGTAGTGATCATGTGATTATATGGCATTCACGTGACCATATAATATTACGGTAGTATATATCCCAAGTTAAATATCTTGGAACAACACATAGGTTTTTGCGCAATAAAATGTTGCAAAAAAAAGAAAAATTGTGGGATGATGTTTATCCTCACAAATATTTGTAACTCGAATATTTATACGAGCCTTTTACTGTTTACGAACAAGTTGCAACAAAATTGGAAAAGCAACAATGTTTCGTCTTCGTATGAGGCAATCAATTACATTAAGTTAGGATAAAATTGGAAACCAGTTCTAGAGTCATCTTTGCATAATTTGATGTAGACTTTGTTACAAACCACTTTATGCTTCAAAGTGCGTTTAACTATTTTTGTGGCTCCACTTTGGGTTGCTATAGACAACATGTTACATTTAAATTGCTCATCATATGATTACATAAAAATAGAAGATGAAAACATGAAAACAGTCCCATTTTTTCCACAAAAACAGCTTTTATATCCTCCACTATAAGTACACTGAGCAGTTGTTTGATTTCATGATTAGAAGAGATCTGGAACTTTAAGGCTATCAAAAAAGTTCTGAGCTCCCCTATACATTTAATAATTTACCTGACTTGTTACATAACATGATGCAAGAATATATACAGTTTTAAACAATAAGAAACCCGCAGATTGACAAGTTTGAAAGAAATTGTTGAGTTGTGTGCCCTATTCTTAACATTCTCTTAAAAGGCGTTTTCCTTTCTTGGAATAAGGTAAGCAGAAAAGAAAAAACTAGGTGCAAAAAATATTATTGATCAAATGATGTAAGTTCAACCAATTTCCTTCCTTGTTATCTAAGAAACATATATGTCATGCCATTACCAAGGTTGCTACTTCTCAACTAATTTGTACCTTCAATGGAAAACTCTTGTTGTTAACTATAGATAAAATAACATGGTAGCAACCATCACAATATTATATACCGAAAAATACCAACAGTAGATATCTTATCGGGTTTAAATAAATGAAACATGCAATGCGTAATCCTACTAACCATTGTTGATCAGTTGGTAAAGAATTCAAGCTTTACTTTTAGTAAAAACGTTTATTCTTACATCAGCTAATAAGTGTGTCAGAATTTCTAAAAGGCTTAGTCCTTCTTGTTTTTCTGAAAACCCTAATCTGTAAAAACATTCCGAAAGTAGTTTTCTAGGGGATATAAACACAGTAATGAAACTTGGCATCAGGTGATAATTTTCTATCCCTTTTATTTTCTATTTCCATTTATGGGGAGGTAGGGCTTTGTTGTAAATTTTTCTGATAACTGCATAATCTCAATTGCTATGTAATAGCATGGCAACAATAATTATACACTCGAGAAACTTCAATGCAAATATGTAATATCAAATTTCTTGCAAGTGTTTCCGTTAATAGATCGATTTAGATTGATACCTTGGTTATGATACACTATTTTGACTAAGTTAAAATTTCTTTCATCAAAACGATACTGAAAAAATATTAAAGCATTGATCACAAATTCATTACAAACAATTATGTACTGTCCAAAATATTCCTTTCAAGGCAACTAACCAGCAAACATTACTGAAGGGATGCGATATCATAACTTATTTGTCATTTGCTTATCTTTCTTCACTACGTTAGCGTTTGGCACACAAGAGCCTACCTGTACAACGATTTCCCCAAATCTACCTCCTGATGGCAACAATTTCAATTCAAACGAACAAAATCCTTTCCCAGTTGGTTGTGCCCCAAAACTTCTACCATCTCATAATGGTTTGCGAATGGAAATCTGGGAGTATGATTTTTTAAATTATTTAGCTCCTTGTCCAGACAACCCTGAAAAGTTTTGTTGGGTTTACACCACCGATCCATCAGATACCTGCTGGGATCCTAGTTATCTCGACGTGAATTATGCTAGATATGGTTATCAAAACAAAAGAATGATTGGTGAGTCTGAAGGCGTCTCTGGTGTATTGAGTTTTAGATTTCCAGCAAAACAACCTTGTACTGTGGAATACTCGACCCTTCCAGATGCATATAATTACCCAAAACCACTCACATTGTCTAACTTTACAATGGTCTTGTATGGTTACTTTAAGCCGAAGGTTTCTGGTACATACACATTTCATGTCGATGGTGATGACCTAGTTTACCTTAACTTGGGAGCGGGAAACGCATTTGATTGTTGTAACTTGAAAAATACATATGACAAATTTGGAAATTATCAAGCTTACTCCATATGGGGTTCAGAAGATGTCAAATCAAATCTTACAGTTTACCTAGACAAGAACTCCTACTATCCGATTAGATTGTTTTTGAATAATCGTTCGTACATTGCTTCCTTGTCTTTTTCTTTTACCATTGGCGACGACTCTACTAAAATAAACAACTTTGAGGGCTACTTATACTCATTTGATGATGAGGATCAAATCTGTCCAAATGACATTATATATGATACAACTTGTACTAGGGGGTCTCTAACAAATACTTATAGTACTGAAGTAACTGAATACTGTAGTAGTATTGGGGCTCCAACGGGTACAGCAACTATTTACCACATCAACGTTCCCTGTACGACAACTCCTACTCCATATTGTACAGGTGCTTTCTATGATCCAATTGCAGAGACATGTGTACCAGAGACAAGAACTTCAACTAGCGTCCAAACTTTGACTAGCACCACCTACGCCCCCGGTACAATTGTCGGCTCTGAGACAGTCACCACCATCACCACATACACCGTCGGCTCAGACAACGTCACCACTCCAGAGGACATCATTGTTGTCCAGACAAGTTCGGCTCCTCCAACTATCACTACCACCACCTACGCCCCCGGTACAATTGTCGGCTCTGAGACAGTCACCACCATCACTACATACACCGTCGGCTCAGACAACGTCACCACTCCAGAGGATATCATTGTTGTCCAGACAAGTTCGGCTCCTCCAACTATCACTACCACCACCTACGCCCCCGGTACAGTTGTCGGCTCTGAGACAGTCACCACCATCACTACATACACCGTCGGCTCAGACAACGTCACCACTCCAGAGGACATCATTGTTGTCCAGACAAGTTCGGCTCCTCCAACTATCACTACCACCACCTACGCCCCTGGTACAGTTGTCGGCTCTGAGACAGTCACCACCATCACCACATACACCGTCGGCTCAGACAACGTCACCACTCCAGAGGACATCATTGTTGTCCAGACAAGTTCGGCTCCTCCAACTATCACTACCACCACCTACGCCCCTGGTACAGTTGTCGGCTCTGAGACAGTCACCACCATCACCACATACACCGTCGGCTCAGACAACGTCACCACTCCAGAGGACATCATTGTTGTCCAGACAAGCACTGGCATCCTTACTTCCGCTGCTTCAAGTTATACACCGAGGTACTCTAATTCCAGCTCTTTTATTGGTGAAAGTATAGAAAAGTCAATAAACTCAAAATCTATATCTTCCATTGAAGTTACCTCTACTAGGGTAACGTCAACTAGTTTTTATGATACATCCGTAAAACCTTCTGCTACCCTAACGGAATCAATTGACACGGGTTTCACTACTAGTTATGTGTCCTCAACTTCCAATATTGATACACATGATACCAGATTTTCAAGCCAGCTCAAAAACACTATAGTCACCACAACTAGTGAAAGTAACAATGGAATATTACAGTCAAATAAATATTATAAAAGTTATCAAGGAAAACCTACAGGTTTGACCAGCAGTCTCATCACTTTTGCTACTACAGGACTATTTTTCTCCTCTAAAGGTACCCATAATTCAGAGGAGACTAAGAACTTGGAGTCACGTCTAGACTCAGCAAGTGTCATAATATTGAGTACAAAACTAAATCCTTTGACCGATTCATCAAAAATATATGGTTCGAGTTCTGATAGGGTAACCATGTCTTCTGCCTTTATAACACCAACAAGTAACAGCTACAATCCAAAATCCACTAATTTACAATCTTCTATCGGTACATATTTTGTTGGTTCCTCACCATCATTTGGGTCTTCTTTAAGAATCGTCTTTAGCGCTATTTTGTTACTCTCTGTGATTTTTTAGAAATTTGAAAACCGTTTGATTCACAAAAAAAAAGAATTTCGTATTATAAATTTTTAACCCACATTCTACTTATTTTTAGTTCGTTAAATGTATACATATATATATGCTTTACTAATATATGTCTTTTTAGGACTTTAGGTGACAAAAATTTTCTACACAAAAAGATCACATAGGTGCCTGATAGAGGAGGTAGCTAATGAGAAAAACATAGCCGTCCTGAAGGAATAAATATTACTCCCTTTGTTAAGTTTAACCGTGAAAAGATGACTTTTATTTATCAAGTACATTAGAACACTAAATATTTTGGGAAAGGACACAAAATTAAAGTACTTCTGTACGTGTCAAAAGTCAGAGGATAGTTCAGTAAACTATAATTTGTTCTATCTATACCTGTATCAAAGATTAATAGAAATAAGAAGTAAACTATGTAAACAATTTGAATTAAGTACTCATATATTATTATCTCTCTTGGAAGGATATATATGTATAATAGCTAATTTTTCTGATACAATTGACGCAGGTCTCACTAATGAACTGCCTGAAATAATTATCAGGATACCTTAATGTATTACCCTAACTCAAAAATTCCTGTAGTATTTTTTCTAATTGAAAAGTAAAGGAAGGGGAGCATAAACTAATTGTCATAAATCACACTTTAACATATATAGACTATACAAATAAAATATATGAGAAAGGGTACTATATCAATAATATATGACTCTAATAGATATGATATAGAATATACAATATTATTGAAATATGTTTTCTGTAATTAAGTACAAAGAAATTCTTGTGGCTAAGAGTTTCCACTAACAATCCTTTATTTTTATGGGTGTGATAGTTTTAGATTCCCAAACAGCAGTTTCTCTTGATATTAATTAAATATTTCGAGGTTAGATGTTATTGATAATAATTCCCCAATACCATTATATGAAATATATATTGTTGATACCAATTGTTAATATAATGAACTAATGTGAGGTAAATAAATCCTTATTAGGTATACTATAAGACATATATGAGGATCTGAAAACGTGAGGAGGGCCTCACTTATCTTTCATAAGTCATTTCATGGAATGATTGCATTATCGTATAAAAAAGGTCGTTTTTCATGTTTTTTATCTCTTGATAAATTTCAGAGATAAATAGTCCCGTAGAATATTGCGAGGATTTCAAACTACACTAATATGAGAATATAGTACAGGAAAGAATGGAAAGAGAATTCCAACGAATAATCAGAATTTCAGAAATTTTATTTTTTATGAACTTCAGAAAAGTCTCCTGTCAATTTTATTTGGTCTTTGCCTCATATATTTCATGACTTTAGAACACACTGGAAAAAACATGTAAAAAAATATGGTGTCACCGTATCTTCACTATTTCAGGTTTATTTTTATATTCATGTATTCTCTTGAAAATAAGTTATAGATAAAACAATCTTGTTAGTTAATGGTCAATGTTAGAATTCTTTAAATAATTAAATTTCAATTGAGCTAAAGAGCATTTAATTTCGAGTTCTTGGATGAGCTATGCAATATCATATGCTTAAGCAGTCCTAAATTGGATTGTCTAATTATCTTGAGCGCGCAAGTGTTACCCAATCATGTAATGAATTTTTTGTCTTTCATGGTGTCAAATCTGGCCAACAGCACCTGTAGTAGTTTACTGCTTGAGTTATGTTGTTGATTCGCAGATGTATCTTTCTGTGGCTTGATTTTATTGAACAAATCGTTCCTTGTCATATATCTCAAAAACACCTATCTTGGAAAAATGCCAACAATATTATAAAACTGTTAAAAATATTATTAATACTTTATATATGTACACAACTGATCATTTTCGAGAAATTTACTTAACACACATGACAGAATATAAACAGCGTTATTAGAGCTTTTTGGAGAGAAGTTATTCAATTTCATGGGCGTGTGGCGTAGTTGGTAGCGCGCTCCCTTAGCATGGGAGAGGTCTTCGGTTCGATTCCGGACTCGTCCATTTTTTTAATTTACTTATAACTATGCTACGTAAAGCTAACACATTTGCCCGATAAAGACTGAAAACAAAAATAAACATTGTTAACAGGTTCTCGATTGCAGAACTATTTCTAATCTTCATGGAAATTTTATAATATAGAATTTGCACTATTTACTAATATTTAATTCAATATGGTTGTTTGGCCGAGCGGTCTAAGGCGCCTGATTCAAGTTTAATCACTTACTACATTAAAATGTGGGAGCACTCAGGTATCGCAAGATGCAAGAGTTCGAATCTCTTAGCAACCAATTTTTTCTAGCAACATATCAGGGTAACGTCTCTGAAGTTGGATATTTTTAAATTTGGCTTAGGAGGAACCAAAATATATTTTTATATATTTACGATCAAGCAAAAATAACAGCCCTGTAGGGGGCTCGAACCCCTAACCTTATGATTAAGAGTCATACGCGCTACCGATTGCGCCAACAAGGCTTAGTAACTGTTAAAAAGTACTTTTACTTCAGCTATCCATATCTACTGTTGAATTGAGGTCGAAGTTAGAAAAGTAGGAAGTGTACTATTTCGGTAGTATATGAATAATCCTCAGTGTATAACTTATGGTAAATTAAAGTGTCCGGGTTATATGTATCTTAAAAACTCTAATTAAACATCTGAAGATTGTCAATACTTATTCCATAAAGCAACTATTTGATCAAGAACTATCCCTCAATTAACAATGAAAAGGGTGCCTTAAAAATTGGTGATCTCCTAATGAAGCTTGTAAACAAATGCACTGTTGTTCCAAGATAATTAACTTGGAATATACATCGTAGCAATCAATCATGTGACCATCTTAGATTACGATATAGATTCCAAGTTATTTATCTTTAAGAACAACATAAAATAGGATTGTGTTGTGTTCTGATCCTGATTCATCTTGTAAATATCATGTACTAACAGAATCATTCTGGTTTTCCAAGATAAGTGGCTTGGTATATATTTATTACATGATTTAGTCAGACGATTGATACATTTAATATGAAAATTTATATCAGAAGCGCATTTTCAAGCATTTTGTACAAAGTGTATTCGAGTAACAAAATGTAAAATACACAATTATGAATCAACAATATATGCCTACACATGTCAGAGAACCAGTATGGGCGATTGCATAACTTTATTACTTAAATATCACCTAGTGAATGTTAATTCAAATTAATTGATTAAATGTTTATGTCATATCCGGCTACGGTGGACATAATTCAAAGTGATAAGCAAATTCCAGTAAAAGTTAAGGAACTTTACCATTCTGGCAGAATGGTATAATACTACTTCAAGGTCTCGATTGATTTCTTTATCTCGAAAGTAAAAATCGTAAAGAAATTGAAATTGAATATTAAAATTATGAAGACTAACAATACTTTAATACTTTAACTGAGATTTATTATGTAATTACTTTTTTATCTTCAAATTTACTTCCTATTTCGAAAAATGAATATTTTTGTCGTTATAAAATAGATTTACTTGGTCAATTTTTTACGTGTTACGGTAAGCAATGTGAGTCAGCCAAGTTCAAGGTTTGACGCATAAATCATTTCAAATCTATAGAACATTAGCTAGATGACCAATTTAAAGTCTAGATTGATAGTTGGATCCGATTTAAGTGAATAGGGAACATGAATATAATCAGAAAATTCATTCCAGTTAAGATCTTTAGGCTAGTTGTTATGTTGTATCACCATGTGAAAAGTCACAAGGCAATATCATATTTTATTATATTTTCTAGATATAATGTCGAACAACAACTCCCTCTTACTTTAATATTTCCCACCGTCCCTTGCACAAAAAAGACAACCAACAACTTTGATACAATGGATATCCCAAGCTGCTACAACAGCAAACCCACAAATTGGAAAACCCATCAAGATTATTCCTAATTTTATTTAAATTCCCCCGCTTAGTACCTTTTAAGTGCTTCTCCTTTAATTTTTACGTATAATTGTGGGGGGAGAGGATTAAAGAGATTATTTTTGCATGTGCTTTGACAGGTTACCGGAAGAGCTATTCTATTAGTCAAAAAAGCGATCCGTTTCATTGTTGTTAAACCATTTGTCGCACTCCTTCTTCACGGAAAAAACAAAAATAGTAGTCGACCTCTCGTTCGGAAAAACTTTAGAGTCTCGACAAAATCGGAAAAAAATTTTTTCCTGGCAACTTTTTCCCCACCCCTGCAAAAATAACTGGCACACAAAGAATATACAAAGGACGTAAGTGCTGCACATTTATTTGTACGTCATTTCGTCTGCCCCACCATAATAGTTTTTCCGGAAGTAAAATCCGAGTAGGAAACATGGAACAAAGGGGGACAGAAAAAAATGTTTTTGAAATCAAGAGCCCCCGTTTTTATTTGCCCCACCATGTAATATTTGGCACTTTCTTTAGAAGAACCCAAATAATCTTGTACTGTCAAAGTAACAGTCCAGCAGGCCTCCCCTACTGAAACCCAGGGATGAGGACAAACCCTGTACAAAATTTTGAATTGGAATTGGGTCAAGCAAAGCAAACTTATGACGTAAAATATTTTCGTTATTCAGGGGGGCAACAAGGGATAAATGCGGAAGGTCATTAAATGGAAGCCCACTGGTGGGGCGTCAACTGACTAAGCACGACGGAATTCCAATTCCCTCTCGAAAAAAGAGGGACTTTAATTGCCGTTTGGCGCAAAGAAGAAAAAAAAATCCAAGAACTAAGGAAGAGAGAAGCAAGGAGAAGAAGAACCATAGGGTGTGGGGGAATAGGTCAAAAAAAAAGAAATAAGAGAAATAAATAAATCTGGAGATTTTCCTCTTTGTACAAGAAGTGTACTCCCCCACACTATTTTTCATTGTTTATTTTATTTTCTTATTTTTTTTTTCTTTCACTTCTATTGTTTAGTTATCACACGACCCCTTGTTGACGTGCTGGCCGTTTCTTTCTTCGGAAAAACTTGTTGAAAAACAGAAGAGACATGCTAAATGCGACTGGCACATATCCAAAAATACATCAATGGGGGAGTATTCCTGTACAATTGGTGTTATTTTTGAGTTACCTTTTACCTTTCTTTTCTTTTTATGATATCCCGTGCCATCCCCCTCCCCTCCTTACTTTAATAATTGTTTCGAAAAAATTATTCCCTATCAAACAAAACAGCGAACATTTTCTTATACTCCCTCCCCCCTCCTCAATTTAGGGCAAGTCAACTATTATTATATCTCAACAACACCCCCTTTGTATCGAATTTCCCTCAATGACCTCGCAAGTTAAAGAGAGAAGGGTCTTCCTGTAAATAAACCTGGGGTAAACGAGTCTTCAAAACATAATGAAAATATCAAAAAAGGAGGGGCATTCAAATTAATGGACAAAACACCATTGAAGAATAGTTTTTCCGATTGTAATATACTGTTTCTTTTGAGAGTAAATAAATAACTTTTTAGAATAAAAAAAAGATATAAAAGGATCGAACATTTTTAATTTCTTGATTTCAAAATTTCTTTTATTTCAATTCAATTAATTTATTTTTTAAAAAAAAAAAATACCAAGGAAACTTAACAGTTCATTTCGTTTCTAAATAAATTCAACACTACTAAGCTAAACAATATTTACAAAATGGTTCATCTAGGTCCAAAGAAGCCACCTGTCAGAAAGGGTTCCATGGTTGACATGCCTCAACACTTCATGGATCAAATCAAGATCTTTGAAGAAATGTACGCTACTGATGCTGAGACTCTAAGAAAGATTGTCAAGCACTTCATCACTGAATTGGACAAGGGTTTGTCCAAGGAAGGTGGTAACATTCCTATGATTCCTGGTTGGGTTATGGATTTCCCAACTGGTAAAGAATCTGGTGACTACTTGGCTATTGATATGGGTGGTACCAATTTGAGGGTTGTCTTGGTTAAATTAGGTGGTGACCGTACTTTCGACATTACTCAATCCAAGTATAAGCTACCTGCCGCTATGAGAACCACTAAAAACCACGAGGAGTTGTGGAGTTTCATTGCTGAATCTTTGAAGGCCTTCTTAGAAGAACAATTCCCAGAGGGTGTCAAGGGTAAGTTGCCTCTTGGTTTCACTTTCTCCTACCCAGCTTCTCAAGACAGAATTAACCAAGGTGTTCTACAAAGATGGACTAAGGGTTTCGATATTCCAGGTGTTGAAGGCCACGATGTTGTTCCATTCTTGAAGAAGGAATTGGACAAGAGAAACTTGCCAATTGAAATTGTGGCATTGATCAACGATACCACTGGTACTTTGGTTGCTTCCGCTTACACTGACTCAGAAACCAAGATGGGTGTTATTTTCGGTACTGGTGTTAACGGTGCTTACTTTGACATTGTCAACAAGATTCCAAAGCTAGAAGGTAAGCTTTCTGACGATATCCCAGCTGATGGTTTGATGGCCATCAACTGTGAATATGGTTCTTTTGACAATGAACACGTTATCTTGCCAAGAAACAAGTACGATGTTATCATTGACAAGGAATCTCCAAGACCAGGTCAGCAAACTTTCGAAAAGATGTCCTCTGGTTACTACTTGGGTGAAATGCTTCGTCTAGCTATGATGGACATGTACGAACAAGGCTTGATCTTGAAGGGTCAAGATGTCACCAAGTTGAAGCAACCATACATTATGGATACTTCTTACCCATCTAAAATTGAAGACGATCCATTCGAGAACTTGGAAGACACTGACGAGCTATTGCAAAAGGACTTGGGCATCCAAACTACCGTTCAAGAACGTAAGTTGATCAGACGTCTGTGTGAATACATTGGTACCAGATCTGCCAGAATCTCTGTTTGTGGTATTGCTGCCATCTGTCAAAAGAGAGGTTACAAGACCGGTCATATCGCTGCTGATGGTTCCGTTTACAACATGTACCCAGGCTTCAAGGAAAGAGCTGCTCAAGGTTTGATGGATATTTACGGCTGGGAGAACATGAAGCCAGAAGATTGCCCAATCTCTATCTGCCAAGCTGAAGATGGTTCCGGTGTTGGTGCTGCTATCATCGCCGCTCTATCTGAAAAGAGAATTGCCGAAGGTAAGTCTCTAGGTTTGCTAGGTGCTTAATGACTTTGTAATGATTAAAAAGAAATAGCACTGCCATATTCCTCTCGATGACATTACGATTTTTAAATTTTTCTTATTCCATTGAAACGATATTATCTCCAGATAAATATATTATATATTTTATAATACTGTAAATTTATATTTTACATGACTTGTGAAATGGTTCTTTTCTGATAATTGTTAATATATCCCTTCCGTTTTGCAATGGTTCCAATTCAAGTACGTCCTGGGTCTCTGATAGCCCCTTAGTGGATGGATACTTTTTGATGGATATTGATGATAGAGTTATTTGTACTTGGATAACAACCAATATTTGCGTTTTCTGAGTTGGCCATGTTGTCGTTATATTGAGAATTTGTTCATTATGAAACATATATTATACATTAAACGATACTTTCTATATTGATAGAGTAATCTAAAGTTTTATCCACGATGTCTAGGGTTTCAATTTGAGTATCGGACGATGCATCTTCCTCAAACACGATGTAACCACGGATAACTTTCCAGCCCCTTTCCTTGGCAAATGATTCAGTTTCCTTTTCGTTATTGAAAAACAGCAAAGCCTTTATGCTCGATAGCGGTAGCTTGTCATATGCTAGTTCAGTGTTTCTTGCAATTTCTTCTCTAACTGCATTCATCAGTGTTTTTGTGAACACATCAAACTCAGGGACTTTAGAGCCTGCTTCCAACAAGTCCCAAGCCTTTTGGTAAGAGCCTTCCATTAGCCACCTATCCACCTTGATTGGGTATGATAACAATTGGTCTTCTTCAATATTTGTAATGTGCTTGTCGAAGAATTCCAATTCGCTATGGAACTTTGTAACATCACCTTCCGAAAGTAAAGTCAGCAAGTATAAACTGACAATCTTAGATTTGTCTTCCGATTTGTTCAACTCAGAACTAGAGAAATAGAACATCCTCAATTGAGTGAAAAAGCTGTAGAATGATTCAAAATCCAACACATGAATACTAACCAGAGCACCAATCTCTAGAATCTTCCTTGTTAATGTCAGGTCCTTTATATATTCTGGGTTGTGCTTGCTTAAATCAGGTATTAGTATACCATTCTTAATCAACTCAATCTTGATAACAGGAAGCAGTTTCTTACAAACCTCATACTCCTTTCCAGTAAACGATTGATACAATTTAGCTGATAGTTCAGACAAGTTTGGTGCCATTTGTATTATTATTATATTTTCTTCGTTTATTTTTGTTTTTAGACAGATAAAATGTTACCGTTGCCCCTCCTATAAATGTTTACTTTTCTGCACCAGACACACTTCTTATTCTTGTGCAATCAATAAGAATATAATAGAAAACAAACCTAACGAGCTGATAGAACTTAAGGACCATATATTTCTTTAAATTCTCTTAACACTGGTGGCAAACCATTTTTTTCTCTCTCTTTGCTCCTTCCGGATTTCCCTGTATCCCCTTACAGGCACGTGAATTTCGTAACATATTATAAATAACAATAGTAGCGAATACAAGGTGCTTATATCTTGCTTTTCTGATTCTTGTTCTATCATATTTGAAATGTTAACGGGAATGGGTATTATTAGATTTCTTTATGTAATTTTGAGAAAGATGCATATATATATATATATATATATATTAAAATAACACAGCTGGGGCCTTTCAATTCTCTGAGAATTGAACAGATATTCTTACCTTTTCTGGACTGCCTCTGGATAATTTCCTTATCTTTTTCTGTAGTGTAATAATTCTAGATCTGACAGACGCACTAGTCTTTAGATCATCCTTGCTTATTTTCACTATAACTTCAAACTCCCTGTTGGCCCCTGTTTGCAAGGAAAGATTATCCATTTGGTTTTCTAGTGTCTCATCAATTGTTCTACTGTTGCTTCTCTTTTGTGTACTGTGCTCCGCGGTGGTGTTCGGAGGTGATCTTTTCTTGGTCACTACAAATTCAAACACATTATCACGAATGTTACCACCCGGATGAACACCGCAAATGACATACATAATTGTACCGATGTATTTAGTCCACCATACAATCCGCTTGGCTTCTAATCTATTATGATCATTAAATATCACTTCTTCCAACGAGTGCATATATTTCTCTTCAGGTTCAGGGATATTGCCACCCCATCTGTTACACAACGCGATACCTATCAAAGCTCGTACTTTGTGGGAAAGACCATGGCAGCCAGCAATAATACCTCTTGTAGCAACATGTAATGCCGCTGTTGGCTGTAGTTCCTTTGGATAAGAAGCGTGTATAAAGGCCAGGTTACAAAGCGCAGGTGCCACTCGGTCATAGACAACCTCTGGGATTTGATCTTCTGGTAAAGCTGTTTTCAGCAATTGTAGATATTTGTCTGCTAACAATGGTGCATATGGTCTTGTCGATATCACTAGCGGGTCTTGTGCTCTTATCTCTCTTGGCAAAATAGAATACAATGTACCTTCTCTAACACCACCTTCACTAAAGTAAATAGTCGTGATTCTTGGTAACACTTCGAATGCTGCACTCATTAATAATGCCACTGCTGGTAATTGAGATCTTCTCTTCTCTGAAACCTTGAACACTCTATTATTTCCCGGCAGCCTTTTCTTCAAGAAGAGGTAGTCCGTGAGGGAGTCAAAATCATCTGAAGAGCATGAATAACCGTTAATGATTGTCTGGATAGGGTAATCCGGGTCCTGTGAGATTAACAAGTGGCCCATACCTCTTAGACCACCACCCCTTGCCATAAGAGTAAACCCACCATTCTGCTTGGCTTCCTGTATCATATCGTTAGGGATCCCGATCTCATCAACTGCTTTCCTGAAAGCCTCCCTAATTTCTATAAACAAGGCTCTCCTGTCTTCATTTTTACTTCTCCTTGTTAGCGCGCTTGACCCATATGGCAGTGCAACTGATGTTGGAGACAAAGTAGTTTCACCGTCCACGGCTTTTAACCACGATAGGTTCACCGTACCTCCACCTAGATCTAAGTACAGCCCACTCACGGTGTAAAACGAGGACACCACACCGTAGGCGTCGATCTTCTCTTCCTCGGGTCTCGACAACAACTCCACTTCCCAGCCGGTACTGGACTCAATTGCGTGTATGAACTCATCACAGTTGAGAGCCAGCCGTGTAGCCTCCGTGGCTATAACTCTGACTCCCGACTCCGCTACACCGAAATCCTCACATATCAATTGGAACCTTTTCATCGCGGAGACTATCTCCTCTATAATATCCTCTGGGATCGGGATCTGCTCACCTGTATCCGTATCATACTGTATCTCGTACAATGAAATACCCAGCCTATCTTTAAAGACGCATGGCATTATCCTCGCATGGTGCTGCGCCTTAGAAGAAATGCTGAACCTAATACCATTGGACCCAATATCAACCACAGCACACAGGTTCCTAGAGACTACCTCAGCTTCAGTATCACTATCCGACAGCACAGACATTTGTTCTCTCTCTCTCTTTCTGTTCTTTCGATGAGACCTTTTATTAAGAAGAAATTAAGTAATTGCTATCCTTTACCATGATTAAGTGTTATATATAAGGGTCAATTTCATACCTTCCCCAGCAAGACTGACGCAGGGAATCCCACACAGAGCGCAAAAAAAAACCTTGCCGTAACAATCTTGAGATAGACAGTACGTATATAATTACTTAAACCATACCCCGTGATAATACGTACATAATGTCTTACAAGTATATTTATACGAAACCCATGTGATATCATAATAATACACGAAAACAGCACACCACCAAATACGTATATAAGAACCTAATATAACATAACAGCAAACGAATGTATCACACCATAAGCAACGTACAAAACAACGAAAGGAAAAAAATTGCAAAAAAAAAAAAAAAAAGGCACGAGAGAGAGAGCGAGCCTTTGGGCAAAAGGGAGAGAGAGAGAGAGACGTATTGCGTGTTACCATTTTTTTTCATTACAAGATAAATCTTTATTTATACATTAATATTTGATCTTATATTGTTATTTTTGAATCAGTTCTTCAAGGGAAGCAGAAACAAAAGAACTTTAAATCAAAAAAACAAAACAAAACAAGCAATGGTTGTGTTGGCAGCTTCTATTACTACGAGACAAGGTAAACCTTTGTTATCGCGTCAATTTAGGGAATTGACAAAGGAGAGAACAATGGAATTGTTGTCTAACTTCCAGGGGCTGGTCTCTAACATCTCTTCCGATCACACCTTTTTGGAGGATGAGCACGTCAGGTACGTCTACAGACCGTTCGATAACTACTACATTATCCTGATCACCAACCGTCAATCGAACATCATTCAGGACTTGTCTACGCTGAACTTGTTCTCTTCTACAGTGAACTCTTACCTGACCAGCTACGATGAACTGGAGATCTTCGATAACAGTTTCGAGATCTTGAGCTCGTTTGATGAGATTGTCACTATGGGTTACAAAGAAAACCTAAGTATCTCCCAGGTCGAGACCTACTTGGCTATGGAGTCTCACGAAGAGCGTATCCAGGAGATCATTGAGCGTAACAAGGAGATCGAGGCCAATGAGGAGAGGAAACGTCGTGCCAAGGAGATTGCCAGAAGAGAACAAGAGAGGAAAATGGGTATCTACGGTGGAGGCCCAGAGTTCGATACCTCTAACTTGGTGGCCAATGGCCAGAATAGATTCATGGCCAGTAACGACCCTAACGTTGCCAATGCCTTGAACAGTTATTACAGCCATGCCTCCCCTGCCGCTCAACAATCTTACTCCAAGCAACAACAACAACAGGGTTCTACTTACCAGAACTTGGAACACGATGAGACACCAGCATCAGCTGGTCGTTTGGGTGGCAGAGGTATGAAGCTAGGTGGTGCTTCTCAACAACAACAACGTAGACTGGTGACCCCAAGCAGACCAGCACGTAGCGCTCCTTCTGAGCCAGAAGAGGAGAAGCCACACAACAACGGTATCTTGATTACTATCAAGGAGAACATTAACGCTGAGATCACCAGAGATGGTGTCGTTTCTTCTTCTGAATTGAAGGGTGTTATGGAACTACGTATTAATAACCCAGAATTGGCTCAGGCTAAGATAAAGATGGCTGACTCAGTCGATGTTAAGGACCACTCCTTCCAATTCAAGACACATCCAAATATCGACAAGGCCGCTTTCACCGGTGCCAAGACAATCGGTCTAAGAGATAGCAAGAAATCATTCCCATCTAACGATAACAGTATAGGTGTGCTAAGATGGCGTAAAGTCGGCGCTCCTGATGACAAGGCATTGATCCCATTGGACGTCTCCACCTGGGTCTCCCCATCCAGTGATAACGACGGTATGTTTGAAGTCACCATTGAATACGAGAGCAAAAAGGACATGGAAAACATCATATTCAAGATACCAGTATACACTGAGAACGTCAGCATAAACGAGGACTCTAACGACAGCAATGCCGAGATAGTCGGTATTGATGACGAAGAAGGCATAACTATCAAGGTCGGTGAGTGTTCTTCCGGAAGCTCCGGCGTTGTCAGTCTGTTAGTTGAGGCCGAGTTTGAGGACGCTCTATTCCCACTGGCCGTAGGATTCACCCACAATGCCCCAGGCGCAGCCAGCATGATCGGTGTCGACATCGACTCCATCACAAGCACGGAAACTGACGAGGACTTGCCATTCGACAAGGTCACAGTTGTCAAACCCGAACAGTATGTAGTAGTCTAATAAATTCTGTTTCGTTCTTCCTCGACGGAAGGCGGAATCAAACAAAACGACAACAAAGTGGTGTATAGATATAACAATCAAAAATATAAATAAATAACAAGCAACAAACAACAAAACAGACATGGTTTAATATGTCTACCGTTATGTAAATATACTTGCTTGCGTCGTTATCTCACAATTCTATGAAATAAATCACGTGACCACTCTCCGGGTAAAATGCTTAGGGGGATTTTGCCACTTCGGCCTGGGGTTTGTTTCTGATGAGTTGTGGTTAGGTCCAAACTTAAAGAAGGGGTTTTTATTATTCAATTTGAATAGACCATGAACAGGGACGAATAGCCAACGTTAACTAAACGACTTGTTCAATTGATTGTAATAAATTGATTATTTGTTGCAAGAAGTCCTCGATTTTGAGAAAGAAACTCAGCGTTGTTTTTAATTTTGGTTTTTTAAGAAGCAATAGCAATAACCAAGTAAATATATAAAGATGAACCACGATCCTTTTAGTTGGGGAAGACCTTCAGATGAGACCTACGGCAAGTATGACCAATCTATTGCCGAGGCTGGATATCCTAAGATGAACACTCAGAGTCCAATTGTTACTGGTACATCTGTCATTTCTATGAAGTACAATAATGGTGTTATTATTGCTGCTGATAACTTGGCCTCTTACGGTTCATTGTTGAGATTTAATGGTGTTGAGAGATTGATTCCAGTTGGTGAGAACACAGTGGTCGGTATTTCCGGTGACGTATCAGACATGCAGCACATTGAGTACCTGCTGGACGAGATGAAGGTGGACAATAACTATGATAATGCTTATGCTGACGACGAGGAGGCCTTACAACCTAGTTATGTGTTTGAATACTTGGCCGCCGTCATGTACAGTCGTAGATCCAAGATGAACCCACTATGGAATGCGCTAATTGTTGCCGGTGTGGAAAAAGATGGGTCTCCATTCCTGAGATACGTAAACTTATTGGGTGTGACATATTCTTCTCCTACATTGGCTACTGGGTTTGGTGCCCACTTGGCCTTGCCGCTATTAAGGCGAGTGATAGACAGAGAATCGGATATAGAGAAGACTGATCTAGAGACCGCAGAAGCTACTATAAGGGAGTCTATGAAGGTGCTCTTCTACAGAGATGCCCGTTCCTCGAAGAAATACTCATTGGCTATAATAGATAAGGATAAGGGTCTTGTCTTCAAGCAAGGCCAAGAGGTCGAGAACATGTCCTGGAGCTTCGCCAAGGATATTAAGGGTTACGGTACTCAAAAAGTTTAAAAATCATATAACCTCTCATTTAAACGTATTATATAAATAAATTGTACACAATAAAAATAATTATAACGAAACTTTTAGAAGCTTTTGATTTTTTGGAGAATAGTAAAAATAAATGGGAATATATAGGGAGTGAAGTATTTACAATTTTTCCAGATACTGCCTGTGCATTTTTTAGATATTGCCTGTGCATTTAGATACTGCCTTGTGTATTCTTTAGTATGCCCCACCTGAGTTAATAGCCTCCAATTCGGCTTCATCTATGGCCTTGTATTGGAACCTAGGAGGCAATTCTGCTGTCGAGGCAACTTCATTTTCTTTCAAGGGTCTCTCAGTATACTGGTACTTGCTTGACAACACTTTGTTGCCTCCAGCGTTCTTGTATGGAATCACCTGGAAGGGTTTATAGTTCTTCAGGAACTCACTCACAGGCGTAACACCCTCTGCACCCGGCATCAATCCCTCAACGGTACATGGATGTGGTAAAACTTTGTCATGTTTCAATACAGGGTGTCTTCCGCCAACAAATTTAATCATAGGCTCATAAGCCTTGGCTAATCTCACTACGGAAGGTCTCATTGCTGCCGTTTTACTCTCTGTGCTCTTTAGTGTATTCACAATCTGAGTCACCGACTGCTTCAATCCTTTAATAAACGTCACTTTGAACTATATTGTGCTGTAAAATATATTTTTACAGTTTATCCTTATATATTGGCAAGAGTTCTATTTGCAGTCCCTGTCATAATCTGTGCTTTATGAGCACATCCATCGATGACATTGTAAATGATCAACATTCGCAATCCCCTCGCTTACCCTTTCACAGTAACCCTCCCTCACAACGCACAAATCCCCCCAATCATATCCGAGTGTTCGGACTTAATGATCAAGAGGACATGAACATCATAATGAATGATATTGTTTTTTGGTATCGTTTTTCCTTCGATTTACAAATTTTAAAATGGTAATCAAGTACCTCTTGACCTGTTGAACACTATTTGCCATGGGTGGTGGGGCAAATATTACTGAATTGGAAATGGTGTAACTAAAGACGCAAAAACAGCTCGAGCTACATGATACTTGATTACAAAACTGTAAGGTTAAAAAACAAATGCTTTTGCAATAGTGTAATATCAGAAGTATTTCGACTATACCGTTTTCTATTCAAACATATTTATATATGCATACGTAGCTCTCGTATATCGCGATGAAAACGTGACCTAGTACTTTCTCCATATACTTGGACCACAGTTCAATGGGGGAAGCACTTTTAAAAGTAAATCCATATTTTTTATATCTATCACATTTATGTGTATGTCTGTATGTATGTTGTTGTACCATACGTGTATTATGATGTAACATATGACCGGAACCGTATATATAAACACACCGGGTAATAGCGTTTAGGGGTGCGTGCGTGCGTGCGTGCGTGGTGGAAACAGGGAAACAAAGCCATATTTTGTGAGTGCTTAAGTTCTATTTTGGGTATTTAAGTGAGTGTGTTACATTAGGCCCCACTTTGTAGTGTAAGAAATACGATTATCAAGGCAATAAACATCAAAACATCAAGACAATAGTTATTAAAACATACTTGTTATTACTAAAATAGAAAAATGAAGTCTTCTTTTAAGAGTGAGTATCCCTTTGAGAAGAGAAAAACGGAGTCCGAACGAATTAGCGAGAAGTTTCAGAATAGGATTCCAGTTATATGTGAGAAGGCGGAGAAGTCTGACATTCCCGAAGTGGATAAGAGGAAATACCTTGTGCCAGCGGACCTGACCGTTGGGCAATTTGTGTATGTTATTAGGAAGAGGATAATGTTACCACCGGAGAAAGCCATCTTCATATTTGTGAACGATACGCTGCCCCCAACTGCGTCGTTGATGTCGCAGGTCTACCAGGAACACAAGGACAAAGACGGGTTCTTATACGTCACGTATTCGGGTGAGAACACATTTGGTTAGAGGATAAATATTTGACTATTCACTTTTCACTCTTCAAGCAAATACACCACACATTTTTTTTTTTGTTTCTAAATAACTGCAGGTCAGTTCTCTCTTTTGCTTTTTATTTTTGTTTAGCTTACCATTTTTTATAAATGCTACCTTCATAGTAATCTTTTGTCATACTTCATCACCTCGATTTATCGGTTATGTGTCCACTGATACGATTTCACGTCTATGAGATTAAAGTACATAATAAATTCATGAAAACAATATCCAATGGAGAAGCAACCTTACATATATATATTTTTCATTATATCATATACTTACGTATTTTACTGCAAGAAATTCGTATATATATGTCTAATGTCACATTACAAGCAGAGGCCATAATATACATTTAAGCTTACTTTTGTGCTAACCAGAACGACTACAAAAAACATCCACCACCTTGTCAGTAGTACAGTCATTGTTAACAAGTAATTATACCATGTGCAGTTGCAGTTCCCCAAGAAACGTTTTCCCTGAAACGCTAATGCACGGTAAAGAGAACAGACGAGACATTTATTCTCTACTTGACATAGCGATAAATCTCGATACAAACACTACTGCATTTTGTAATGACGGTTTTTTAATTATAAAAATGATTTGCTTATCAGTGTTTAGCCGTAAAACGTCTATATGGTTAGGTACAAGTCATCTGTGACATCTCAAAGCGAAGAAAAAAGGGTAAAGCGCACACCATATAAATGTAGATCAAAAGAGTATTTTAGAAATTCAAATCGCAAAGAATTAAACAAAGCAAGGAAATGTTACGTGGTGTTAACTTCCGTGCTGTGAGGAATGCCTCTACTGGTGGCAAGTTCTCTCTGGACAGCCGGTATAAGTTGAAATGTGGCCTGGAGATTCACACACAACTGAACACGAAGTATAAACTGTTCTCATTCTCGAGAAATAAAGCTGAAGAGTTGACCACTGAGCCGAATACGGCTACAAGCCACTATGATTTGGCATTGCCCGGTACACAGCCCAGGTTGAATTATGAAGCGGTTCTTTACGCTACTAAGCTGGCTACTGCGTTGAACTCGGAGATAAACCTGGTGTCTCAGTTTGATAGAAAACATTACTTCTATGGAGACCAGCCTCAAGGATACCAGATTACCCAACATTACTTGCCGTTTGCAAAGAATGGGTTTTTGAAACTGTTTGGCAATTATGAGGACATCAAGGAAAATGAGAAAACTATCCACATAGAGCAGTTACAAATCGAACAAGATACAGGCAAATCTCATTACGGCAGATTAACTGAGGACCAAAAGAACTTTACACTGATAGACTTGAACAGATCTAATGTACCGCTGATCGAACTGGTAACAAAACCTGATTTCAATGACCTTAAACAAGTAAGAGCATTCATAAAGAAATATCAGGACTTGGTTAGAAGGCTTGAAATATCTACTGGTAACCTTGAATCTGGGTCCATGAGAGTTGATGTAAACATATCTGTTAATGACAATGCTAGGGTTGAACTGAAAAATCTACCAAACACTTCCTCCATTATGAATGCAATCAAATACGAATATATGAGACAAGTTGATATTATAAAACAGGGTTTACAAGACCAAGAGCTAACACATTCCGAAACTAGAGGTTGGACTGGCTCTGAAACAATTAAACTTAGAAGCAAAGAAACCACAATCGACTACAGATATATGCCTGATCCAGAATTACCACATATAACATTAGCGCCAGAAATAGTTTCGAAAGTACGAGATACTCTTCCAAAGTTCTCTGATGAGCTATTGAAAGAACTTATGGATAAACCGTATAACTTATCACTTAAGAACGCCAAGATATTATGTATCAGCGGAAACCAGAATGAAATGTACAATCACGAAGAACTGAGACAGTTCTATAAGGAAGTTTGTAATTTATTTTCGGACAAATACCCATCTGAAAACTTGAAATTACCTTCAAATTGGATCATTCATGAGTTTTTAGGAAACCTGAATAAATTAGAAGTACGCTTATCAGATGTCAGGAAGATTTTAACACCGAAGATTTTCAATGATCTACTTGTATATATAATGGAAGGTCAGATTACTGGCTCAAGCGGGAAACTTCTATTATATTATCTAATAGATAATATCAAAAATGGAAAAATCGTCTCACCAAATAATTTAGATCTAAAAGTACTGATTGAGAAATATGAATTAGAAGCAGTACAAGAAATTGACAATAATGAGCTAGAAGAGATTTGTAATTCTATATTGGCCGATGTGAACGATAAAAAACTTATAGATAATCTCGTGTCAGGAAAGAAAAAGAGCTCACTGAAATACTTAGTTGGTCAAGGTATGAGGTTAAGTCAGGGTCGATTAAACCCACAGAGCTTGGAGACCACCTTCAAAAAAATCTTAAAGATTGAATGGTAAAACTTGTTTATATAATGAATAGCATACATATCCTGTAATTACTAACCACACAATAGCATAATTTTAATGAAAGATAACTGATATATTATTAAACATAAAATTAAATAAATTGAAGACAAAAGGCTGTATTGTATAATACTAACTTTTATCATAAGCAAAAATATATAAAACTTCAGAATACAATTCTATATTAGAAGTGCCATAGCCGAATTGTTCAATGGAAGAAATAAAAAAGATAAAAAAATAAGGAAACAATCGTTAATGGCATGCGAAACACCTGTGCAATAATATAATGAAATACACCAAAAGAAGATTAAAACGCAAAAATTAAAGTTCAACTTGTCCTAAATAAAAAACTTCCCAGCTAAAAATAAAACAAAAATCCGACGGTATAATTATTAAAATAAAAAACAAAACTAACTCCAAACGCTCATATCGTTATTCCAAATTCCAAGACGATTACCTGAGGTAGATGAAGATGGCAAGTCATTATTTTCCCAGTTTAGTGAAGCCGATCCCTTAAGTAATGGAGACATTGAATCCACCAAAGATCCCCTAGTTGATTGAATATTAAATGGTAGGTTTGAATTCTGATCCAAAGTCGAGTTTGCTGTAGATTTGCTGTCTAAATCATATGCCAATGACGATGAAACTAATGGATGTTGGTTATCAGTGAACGGAAAAGAAGATAGTCCGACATTGGAATCAACACCTAATGATAAGTTACTAATGTCTTTTGAAATCTCTAATGAGATATCATCGATACTTCCTCTTGTTTCTTTATTCATTTTTGGCATTAAATAATCGTCTAAGTAAGAAGATGTTGCTGGTTTACCCATCGATGGCAATTGACCAGTAAAATTATCACCTGACATGTAGTCAAATTGAGAAGAAGTAGTTGCAGGCTTTGTGTAATCACTTGATGTTGCTGATCCCTGCATACCAGCAAATGATGATTTAAATAGTTCAACATATTCATTTTGTTGGTGTCCACCTCTGTTAAATGACTGAAAGTTAGTAGCCATATCCTGTTGATTGGAAAAAGGCTGTTGATTCTGTACATCTGACAATGGCGCAGCATTATCCAACTTATTGTTCAGACTGTAATAAAATTGAGAATAAACCTGCTTCATTTGAGCAGTGGCCATAGGTTGGTTTAATTGCTGTTGGGAATATCTTACCTTTTGTTGATTGTAATAATTTGCAATTGGAACACCTCCATTTCCATTTTTCATGTGGTTTGAGAAGTTTCCTCTGTTATTCCCAATATTATTCCCATTCTGGCTTCTGTTCTTTATGAATCCCGTATTATCGACAATCATTTGACCATGGCTATTTTTGTTATTATCCTGTCTCTGTTGGTTTGAACGCATTTTCCCCCTATTATTAGAATTATTCAATCTATGACGCTGATATTCAATTAGGTATCTGTCCATATCTTCATTTTGAGATAAAAAAGGTATACTGATAAGCTTGCCGGGCATTTTTATTTTTTTTTTCTCTATTCTTAATTATCACTCTTCAAAAATTTCTATTGTAATGTTTTCTTGGTCCGTTACACTTTAAATATTCTGGTATTCGTTTATCAAAAAATATGATCTAGACTCAAAATTCGCTTTCATTTAAGTATTTTATCAGAAAAAATCTAAGACAAAAAGTACGCTTCTTCAATAAGATACAGCCACAGCTAATAGTCTACTCAATTGGATATATTAATTCCCCCTTCCTTTTTTACCTATGCTAGTTGTTATGAAAAAAACAAAAGGTACTTTTTCTAATATGAAAAAATTTTTTTTTTCAGAGTTTCTTGGAATATTGTAGTATCTTAAGCAAGATGAAACCAATGTAATGCTGTAAGTCTTAATATTATCAACTAGTTTACGCTTTCTTCAACTCAATCTCTTAACCTCATCTCATCACCTTCAATAATTTTTTTGTCAATATTTTTTCAAAAATTTTTCGTCTTTCGCTGAAAAAAAAAAAAAATTTACACCGAAAAAAAAAATCGACCAGAAAAAATTGAAATTGATTTTTTTTCGTAGTTTTTTTTATCCAACAACGCGCACCTCGCTAAAAGACACCGTTATCGTGGTAAGATCCGGCGCTAATACAGAATTGTATTTAATGGATCACTTAAAATATTTAGGAATTAACGATTGATGTTCATTCTTAAGAATATATTTCACAAAATAGAGGAGGAATTGGATGAAATCAGATTTTAAAGTTGATTGATTTTTAAGTATAAAATCAATATTATCCTTGTATGTAGTGTTTATTTTTCAAAAATAGAAACTGTAATTGCCTATGTTAGAGCAGAGAAGATATATCAACATATCATTTATTTCTTGTTTTAGTTTTTCTTAGGTTTTTCAATAGTTATTCTTGGCTTCATTTGGTTTATTGCAAGTAACAGCAACAATGAAGCGTTTAACCCTACTAATATCATACTGGCCGTACAGTTTGGTGGATAAGAGTTCCAGCAGTATTCGTGAGCCACATACCATGCGACACCGAGTATCATTGGTAGTTTTGACCAAAATATCAAGCATGGTAACGTCCAATGATACCAAGATAGGAACTGGTAGTGTAGAGAACGGGAGAACATAATTCCTATGAAATTTGAAACCATCAATAAAAATGGGACTACAAATCTATTGTCTGTGGTAATCGTACGCTTGAATGGTGATTTCAAAGATTTCATTACATCGAGTGGAATTCTTGGATACACAAATAGAATCATTGCAACAATTGCTATGAATTGGGAAGATAACAAAACAGTGTGGAAGAGTCTATCATGGAAAGCGTCTTCGTCCAAAAACTGCCAGTTAATGCTCCATTTGTACATGAATTGTCTACTGAAGTCAAAGGCACCCTTTAAATACTCGTGCGGATACTGTTTTAAAAAGGGCAAAGCAATAATTATTTGCCAAGCATATATTGTTACAATTGATAGAATACAGTCTAGAAGACAACCCTCTGAAATTAGGAAGATGCTGACCAAAAAGCCAGGAAGGTACAACAACGCATTCATTTTGATTGAGATTGCTATACTGTAGGTAAATGAAACAAGGATAGTCATTAATTTTGAATATCCAACCACCTTTTTAGACCTCAATGTAAATAGTGCCACTGTAATAACCATGAAAAGGGTTGTAAAACAATCATTGAATAGTCTTAGGACATATATGGAATGCAGTCTCTTCGACAAAGACACAAGTACAACACACCATGGTGGTAATTCAAGAGTAAAGTAGCAAACGTATTGGACGAGTAAGGTAACTAGGTACAAATATCTAAATATTTGTTGACCCTTTTCAATATCATCCATACCATTGGTAAAATGGTTTAGGATTCTATAAATAAAAACATGGCCTGCTGGATAAACTAGGGGGCCAGTGCCTCCTCTAATCTCTAGGTAGTTATAATTACCTTCCTCATATATCATAGCAATTTGTTCCATGTAGGCTTTGTAATCGATCTCAGTATAAGCAATACTCTTGACTATCAACTTTAGCAACATTGACTCAATCAAGAATAAAATTGGCATTACAATTCTATTCCCGTCAGGTGAATAAAGAATAAAGCGTAGCCCATCTTTAATATCTTGCAAAGGGGTAAAGGGCGGTCTAACGAACTCCTTCTCCTTCTCCACTTCAGTCTGCAATTGTGTATCTTTATTTTCAGTCATTATATGAATACTATGCAAACAAAATCCCTTAAAAAAACTTCTGGGACCCGCTAAAAATGCAATTCCCGTTCAATTAGAATTAGCAACAAATTATCGTATTGATAACCTTTATACTTGAAGTAATAGTTTTGTTAACTCGTCTCTATCTCCCACTATACAATGGCAGTTTTAGATATTTTCGATTTTTTGTTAATTTTAAATTTTTCCTTTTATTTTTATGTTTTTTTGATTTTGAAGACTCCGTACTAAAATTGAAAATCAAACAATAATAAAAGAATATCAAAAAAATATCGATTTGAAATGGTGCTAGATACAAAATGCTATGATGTCCCTAGAATGTATGTAATGTCTATGGAAAACGGGTCTATTATAAATACGAGTAATTTGTGGTTATTCTCACTCATTTGTAGATTATGTGCAAGTTTTGATTATTTTGTTGAGACTGGAAGAAAATTATTTGGCAGGCGTTACAGTTTCAAAATCATACTTTTGCTGTAAGTTCTCTTTCGATTTCATCCAACTTTGAATCAATATCGGTTACATTCAAGCCGATCAATCTTTTGTATTTATTAATTTTAGTTGAAGACGTTGATCTACATCTCTCATCTCTGATCTTATGCATCATCAGTCTTCTCTTGAACTGTAGTACCGACAACTCTATGGCATAATTTAGTGACGCTTCAATGTCTTCAACACCATTGGGGCGGTCGGAATCCACATTAGATTCCTCCCTTTGAATCAACATAGCTAATCTTAAAGCTTGCGAGTTCTCCATACCTTGTGTGAACATCTCATTAGTTTGCTGTACAACATTTCTCAGATGTTCAGTACTTTGGGATAGTTCAGCATGCGATTCAACACCATCAGCTTCTTTCAAGTTATGGATCAATGCTTGCTTTTGTTTAGTGGTAGACTCCAAATGCTCTTCTATTTCTTCAAGAGCCTTTTCAGATGCCTCGATTTCATTCTGGTATTTTATAAATTGCGATTTCAAACCATCAACCAACGTTGAAGCGGTAACTCCTATCCTATTGGCAACATCACATACATCGTATTTTGATTGCTCTGGAGAGGCATTATTTTCATCATTAAACATTGCACCTGATGGTGATGCCATGATATCCATGATTGGGATTGGATTTTTCAGGTTTGACGAAACATAAGTACCAGTTGTTGGATGTAGTTGCTGTTTTTTAAGTGATATAGGCGAGTCCCCTAAAATCTTCATAGGAGATGTCTTGGAATTCTTTATTACAGATGATGTGACTAAAGATTCCATTTGAGACAGGTCATCCATGATTGTATGAAGTCCGGTAGTATCTTGAGTGTCCAACAAGTTGGGGTCATGCATGTTATTAATTTTTGGTGTCGAGTACTCTTCATTTTTATCATGGAGGTTTCTTCCGTGAGGTGTGCCTGTATCCATACTAGTGAACCCATTGTCCTCATATTTCTTCTTATCTCTTTTTCTATTATTTTCTTTTGACTGGAAGTAGGGATGTTCAGTATTTGTTTTTGGTACACTTACAGGACCACCAAGAGTATGGTTCACTAGATTCATTGGTTCTTGGTTTTCACCATCAAAGTAATATTTACCCTTTGAATCTGATACACCACTTGACGGGGCAGTTGGCAAGGAAGTTGATGATGTTGGTGGTACCAGGTTAAATCTTGTTAAGATCAAAGCTGGTGTTTCATTGTTGAAGTTACTTATAGTCATTGACGCACCCAACTGACAGAGTTTGTTGCAAAGTTGAAGGTTTAAATTCAGAGCTGCTAAGTGAAGTGGTGTATTACCCATATTATCTTGGTAATTCAAACACATGCGTAGAAGATTTTCATCACCTTGGGCCAGACTTTGAACAATTTCGTCTAAGTACGTTAGAATTACTTTTGGATCCTTTGTTTTGTTAACACTCAATTCCACAAGATAGTGAAGCGGGAGTCTACCATTTTTATCAGGCGTTATTAAGCAAATTTTTAGTAATGAGATCAACTCAGGAAAAGCTCCGTTTTTATAACAATTATTGTAAAAGACAGCCTTTGTTATACAATTGAATCCTTGTGCATTGCATTGAAGAGCATTGGCATTAAGACCAATCAATAGTTTGACCAAAGGAATGTTTGCCATTGCTGCAGTCCAGTGCAGAGGAGTGTGTCCTTGGTCATCAATCTGAAAGTTAATGTTTAGATTTGCAGGAGGATGGTAAAGGCCTGATGGCAAGGAATACCCGGGCCTCATTGCATTTTCTTCAGAAGACAGTACTTTCAGTAACATTTCCTTATATTTTTCAATCTGTGCATAATCATCTTCCTCTTCTTCAATACTCATATTGTATTGTAACGAATTATTATCATTAAAGCCATATTGCTCACCCATACTAGAAGTATTGTAATTGAAGTTTTCATTCACCATTTGGTATCCATGTCGTTGTTGCATTGCATTTTGGTCCTTAGCTATTTTATATGGTGTACTTGATTCATCAGATTTTACTTTTCTCTTTCTGTATTGTCTTTTTACCGGTTCGTGCACAAAGTTGCCTTTTCCGTGCATATGCTCTCTATCATCTTCTGGAATATTATCCAAAAACTCCACTTCGTTAAGATCCTTAGCTTTCTTGCCTTTAGCCCTTTTTCTTACAGTCTTTTGAGCCTTCGACATATCATTAACGGTGATTGAAGGTACGTTTGATTTATTATTCATGTGCTGATGAGGATCCTGACCCTCAGGAACAAATGGTACAAACGAGGTGAAACCACGTTTATTCTGGTTCTTATCATTTTGTGAGGATACATTAGTGGGTACAGGATAAAATTGCAATGGTTTTTGTGTAGCAGAGTATCCATGCGCCATCGGCGTCTCGTTATTTTTCATTTGCGATATGGCAGAATAAGAAGCATTGATAGTGGCATCAGTATCACCTAGATGGTTCATGTCAAACTCACTAGTTGGTACAGATGATAAATGCGATTGTTGTGGTGTTCTGAACACCATGTTTTGCAATGGACTAGGATTAGGTTGTGTAGCGTTCTTCTTACCCCTCTTAGTGTATGACGTTGACAGCTTACTTGCCGAATTCGCGTTTGGTTTCTTTGGTGTTTTCTTATAACTTGAAGGAGATGTGATCTTAGTCCCCGGAGAGGTCTTCCTCAGAACTGAGTTCTTGTGTCTCTTTGGTGGAGGATTATTCGGATCCAACTGAAACGTCAGAATTGTGTTAACCACAGGGTTGTCTATCTTGTATTTCTCCGTCATGAACCTAGCTGCCTCAATTGGCACCCAAGTACCTTGGAACCTACCATACCCACCTTGAACCTTCTCATGTTTCATATTCGTGGACTCTTTCTCTAGTATCTTCGTTCTCTGCGTCTTTGAGAATTGAGCAATTTTGAACACCTGCGTGACATTAATCCAGTCGTCATTTGTCCTCCTCATCACGATATTAGACTCCTGACCTCTAATATAGCATTCGTACACGTCCGTGTCAGCATACGTAGCAATCTCTATTATAGGCGCCATCCCAGACGTAGTATCCGCAGCAGCAGCTAGCGCAGTCGGTATAGTACTCATCGGATGCGCTCCTATCATCAAATAATTAGGATCCGCCATAATTTTTACCTATTATCAAGCGCTAGATCTCTTAATTCTCTTTCTCTTTCTCTCAAGTACTCTCTCTTTCTCTAGAACTGCCTCTCTGTAACTCTCAATTCCACTTACACCCTCTACTTATAAGATCTCTTATAGTTGCGCTAACGCTGCTTCCCAATTAGCTGAAATCCGAGATTCCTTTAAAAGCTGTCTCCTACAAAGAGTTGCTCGTTATCGCTCTCTCTCTCTCTCTCTTTTATTTTTTTCGTTCTTTTTCAACCCAAATTTTTTTTTTTTATATTCCATGCACTGTAGATCTCTTTCCCACAGCTTTTTCTAAGCACTTTTTTCTTCCCTCTCCCTTCTTTCCTGGCCCCCCCCCCCCAAAAAAAAATCCACCAGAATTTCTTGAAGATTTTTAGATCTTTTAACGCGTCCCTACGGCAGTTTCTAAGGTATTTTACCCTGCAGCCAGCTGACGCGTTTTTTTTTTATTACACACACACACATTAATTTTCCTAAATTGGTAATGATATTATATATGAGGCACGTGAGTTACGTATTTAATTATATACGTATTTTTAGTATATATATTTCTATATTTAAATAAAAACTAGACACAACGAGGAGCATGTGAAAGCAATGGCATAATAGAAGAGTTGTTATTGGTGCTGCTGTAAAAGGGTCATCATTTCTTCGGAGGTATCTTAACCTTTTATCGCCATAGCTCATTAAATTGGAGCGTTCTCCATATATAGGTCTATTATGCTTTTAATGCTATGTTAATATCTAATAGGTGTGATCAACACAACTTGTCAAAATTGAGTAAAAAGAAATTGTGACTTGTGTATAACCACCGACTCTGTACTTTTGTTCCTTATAACAGGATACGATCTTAACAATAACAGTTCATTTCATCTGGCCATGGTATATTCCCGAAACTAGTGCAGGTTGGTCTTCATCTTCTGATGTGGCGTTCATTTCTATGGAGTGGTCAGACTGGTATGGATCTATGTCACTCTCCTCGTTGTCGTTGTCCTTATGTAATGGTAATAGCGGATGGTTCTTGAAATGGGATGTCACCATCGGTAAGTTGTCATGATGCCGCGGTAGTATCCGAGTCCAGCACTCTGTGTTAATCAACATTTCAATATATTCGTCTGGAAAGTTGCGAAACTCCGCAATTAACAGTTCATCTAATTCCTTATATTGGGTAAACTTATCACTCGTCAATAATAATTCCACTATGCTGTGCCACTGCATACTTGATCCGTAGTTGCCAAACATCACACAGTTTAGGTAACTGACCTGTAATTCACTGAAAAGATTGTATACCGAGCCATGTGAGTTCAGTATAACCTCATATAAATAGTACGACCTATCATAAAAATCGTTCATCATGTGGTCCGGTCTAATAGCTTCTTTGCTCTTGAAATTTATTGCTGTGTATTTAAGGAACTTATCTTTGCTTGTATCTCTGTTCTTTTCCACCTTCGTAAGTAATTTAGACTCTTCCATTGTGCTCATCGATGAATCCATGAAACCTATGTGACTGTCTGTGGGCAGAGTAAACACTTTAGATATAGTTTTCCAATTTATATACCTGGTAAGTTCATTCCAGGTGTCATTTTCATCTATCTGTGGGTACCGCACCAGAAGCTGCCGCTGTCGAAACTCTTCGAACTTAGAGTGGTATCGACTCGCATCAGAATCCTCAAAAACTTCATACAACTCATTTTCACTACTATATTGACAATAGTACCTGTTACCTGGTAATAACCAATATCCATACCGTACACCGCCTTCAGTCTGAAAATGTAATATGTCTACAGAACCACCATTGATGCTATGGATACCTCCAAACGGCTGCCCAGTTTTGACATGAAATGAGAAATGGTTGATCCCGATGTCTACCTCTTGTTCAACACTGCTAAACAGGATATGATACATTCTTCCTTCTTCGATAGTCTCGAAAGTCGATCAAAAAGAAATAATAACAATGAGCAGATCATAATAGATGCCCTAATTTCCCAGCTTGGTTACAACGCTTTTCATTATTTAAGGGCATTGCTACTAATTGTGCGGTGGTTTCTATGTTATCACCTAACATTTGACCCGGGCAGACAAAAAAAGAAAATTTTTTTTCCTTCGCTTTGGAAAAAAAAAATTGTATATAAAGAGAGCCCATCATCGATGAGGTTTTATTCTATGAATTCATTTATTTATAACTATTACAGATATGAACAGGATCAACCATTATTGAAGTAATTATCGAGGAAAAAAGGAATAATTTTGTAAGAAATTGTGAGTTCACAATTTTTTTTAGAGATTAAAATATTTGCTTTTTTCCTATAAAGTTTCTTGCAATTTTGTATTATTATGATGAGAAAAAATATTTACACAGACCTGTACTGAGATCTCAATTTTTGAGCCATGCAGATAACTATATTATTGCCTTTTTTTCTGACTTATACAATTGTATCTTGTAATTTTATAATTAAAGTAAGCTTTTACTTAGTACGATTATGAATGGAGTGCTAAATAATGCGATAAGCACAAATAACTTCTACTGCAAAAACTGAAATAATACCTTTTAAAAGAAACCTGTATTCTTATAAATTAGTACATATGATATGCGGATAATAGTTTAGTTTTTTGATATAATTTTTTATTTTATGGTTTTATTATATAGATATGGTGAAAAAACGATGAAAAGATATAACGTGCGTAATAAAACAATCTAGTATAGAAGTTTTGTTTGTTTGTTTTAGTTTAAGAAAATAAAGAAAATAAAGTTAAGACTTTATTTCGCTTATTTCTTAGCAGTCAATCTTCTCAAGTAGAAGGCCAATTCTTCACCTTCCAAGATGTAACCATCACATCTACCGGATTGACCTGGTCTAGAGGAGATACAAGCGTACAATCTACCAGCAGTGAATTGAGAGTCGACAGCAGCTTCAACCTTGGAGGAAGCAGCTCTGGCGGCCCACTTTCTTTCAGCACTCTTAGATGGCTTGGCAATTTCTTCTTCCTTCTTCTTCTTACCTAGAGATTGACCGTAGTGAGCTTCGTACCATTGCTTGAATGGGGTAGCATCAATTTGGACAATAGCGGCCTTGGTCAAAGTGTTGGTTCTGACCAATTCGTTGTTGGATGGATGGTAAACGACACCAGCGATTCTGGTCTTCTTGGAAATACCTTCGGAAGCCCAGGAGAAGTTACCAGTTTCAATTCTCAAAGCTCTGAACTTCTTGTTACCACCTCTAGTTCTGACAGAGTGAATTCTCTTGGCACCAATCTTGGTGTTAGCTGGTTGTCTACCCAATTCGAACTTTCTCTTCTTTCTGAATTGAGCACGCTTAGCACCGGTGGCGGCTCTCTTATGACGAGAATCACGAGAAATACCCATTTTGATGACTGTATTAATGTTATTTTATTGTATTATCCTTGTAAATGAAGAAAAATTTTTTCATTCTTTTCATTCAAAAAGTTAACAAGTAAGACTAATAGTTAGTAAAAAGAATCTTTGACAATGGTTCTTTGAGAGAAATTGCAAGTAATATTTCACACCACGAGGTATTCTGAAAACTGTTTCTGTATCATATCTTGTTGTTGTTTGTTCCACAGTAATATTTTTTTAATCCCGTAATCCGGAAGTACTTATAGCAATATCGTTTTCCGAGATTCTCTTACTTTATAGTAGTACTTCCACTATCATCTCTTTGTATTATAGTTTATATCACAATCCAGTTAATTCCATATTCATCATCGCTGCTATTCTAATTGTGGATATCCTTGCAAAGTCTTATTCTCAATATCGTATTATCACATTATAACATACATTATTGTTCTGGTGTTTTCTTGGTCTGTATCGATCTAATGTTAGAAATAACACAAGTGTAAATATGTATAAATTTCAACAAATATTGAACAAGATGGGTTGAATAATTTTTTTTTGCTTTGCTTGCTTTCCCAGTGTTACTGTCTCTGGGAAAGGAAAAAACTAGAGTGAAGTGAAAGAGACACAAACACACACCGATGGAAGGGATGGGCAGCAGCTGGGCAGCAAAATGCCCACCTGCCTGTGCAAAGGGCAAGCTTTCCAAGCAAAACCAAGGTCTACCTACGAGGATTTACTGGACGGCAGTGGCAAACGATACAGAGTACAGTGAGTTGCGGATGGGGCAGAGACGTTAGTACCTCAACAGGCGTACCCGTTGTGGGGAGGAAGTTGAGACCTGCGGTTTGAGGCTTCAGCCGAATCTCTCCAGACAACCAAGCTCTGTGTAAAAAGAGAAAGGCCGACCCCTACCAGGCTAGCTCCTAATGAAATTCAGCTCTCATGGCGCACCCTCCCCCATCACTTTTCCTAGAATCAGCACTACGTCCGTCTAGGAAAAGAATACTCTTGTAGAGAAAAAAACATTTGAATATTTCCCTTTTAGGAATACATGTGTATCATTTATGAAAGGTTATAATTTGAAAAACTAATGTACGGATGTTTTATATAATCATAATCAACGAAACAGTCACAAAAAATAATTACAAACTTTTTTTTTTTTCTTTCTTTTTTTTATCCGAGAAAAAAAAAAATTCTGAAAAATTCACTTGCGATGAGCTATTTCATTAAATTGGAAGGCTTCTTAAAACCGATATTGAATCATTTCTAAGTCATACACTTTTCTAGGATCCCTCTTTATTGCAAATAAAATATACGGTTTAATAGAGCAAAGATGTCTACATATGATCAAATTGAAATCGAGGATATGACCTTCCATCCGGAGGCACAAGTGTTTACATACCCCTGTCCCTGTGGTGACAGGTTTCAAATATCATTAGATGATATGTTTGATGGAGAAGCCATAGCTGTCTGTCCAAGCTGTTCTCTAATGATCGATGTCGTCTTTGAAAAGGAAGACCTTGATGAATACTACAAGGAAGCCGGTATTGCTCCTCCACAGCCTATTGCTGCAGCATGAATAGTATTAACCTCCACAAAAGAAGTTATGAAAAAGAAAACCAACTTAAAGCAAACAGGAGATAGTTTGCTTTTGTTGTATAGTAGAGTCTCGCAGTATTATTTGTGATTAAACTCCTATTTATGTCCATTCCTGCAAAAAAAACGAAAAGGATTCGCTAGGTCCCTATATGAGACTAGAAGTACAATAAGTCTGAGTACAGGAAAAATAATTATATACATTTATGTATTTTTTTGTTATTATTTTTTTTTAGAAAAAAATTATTTACTGTAATTTAATATTCATTATAGAGATTTCAATATCAGGCTTCGCTTCGCACCAAAACAATAAAAAATTAACAAAAAAAGAAGAAAATAATATACATATATAATAATATATAGTCGTAGTTAATAGTGTTCATTAATAACATCAAATATTTTAAAGAAAAGACTATAAGAAATTTATTTGAAAAGAAATACCGTCATCTATAATTAATAAAATAAAGAAACATACAACAAAAAATTAATGTTAATATATAATCGTTTTTGTCTTTCTCGTCATCATATGCATGCAAGTAAAAATATAAGAATAGTAAGGACATGTCAACCAGATTTAACCCCTCATAAAACTAAAGAGTCTTGATTTTCTCCTACTTGATTTAGATCTCTTCTCCTTATCAACTTCTGAAGAGACAACAATTTCTGGTTTTTCTTTTCTCGGAAGATCACTAGGTACCACACTATTAGCACCATTGTTTAAATTAAAAGCAGTTTCCTCATCTTCGTATTCTTTCTCCTTAATAACTTTTGGAGGTCTAGTTCTTAACCAATCATCATACTCAATCAAACTGTTAATATTTGATTCGTAATCCACCTTCTCAGAGTTATTATCAATCTCCTTGTAAAATAAAACATACGCTGTTGACATGGTACTTGCATCACCAGTAAATTCCAATACAGAACTCTCACTGATTGCTTCCACAGTTTCGTCATCAAATAATAACCATCCAAATCTATCATGCTTACAAAGTGAAATATAATGACCGTGTTGTGGCCCACCTCCCATATGTACAACAATTCCAGCCAGTTCATACCTTTTTGAGATGGAAGGATTAAATGTCGAACAAACGTCTAGCTCTAATGGGTAAAAGATTTTATTGAAGAGCTTAATATTGGAGTTTTGCTGTTCTGAATATTTAAATCTTTTCAAGTGTAATGCCAACGTTTTCGGTAACTGCTTTAAACCAACAACTCTTTCTGCCTCTTGTAATCCACAACACTCATCACAGTAGAATTTATTCGGACCTTGTAGCATTTCTTTCTGGTGAAAACTTTGCAATATTGACTGAATATCTATCTCTTCATCGTCCTGAACCTCAATAGGAAAATCAAGGAATGGCTCATCTCTTGCAGTAACATTATCACAAGTCAAACATTTTATTCTATTTGTTAAAGTTCCTTGAAATAGGTCATTAACAAAGTTTTTCGTGGCTTTACTGTTTCTTCTATTTTGATCTGTCTTACCAGCTAACATCTTTATATCGTTATTGGTACATTTATCCAAGTAGTCACTCAACTCATTCAGCAAGAAGTTTAAAAATTCGTGCGCATCTTGATGCATCATAGAACTGAATAATACATTTTCCCGCTTCAGCATTTCAATAAAGGCCGTTGGAGAAACGACACCAGTAAGGTATGAATGCTCCGTAATGCATTCAAATATATCCTTTAAACCATTATAGAGATGTTCTTCAGCAAACTCATTTATATGATGATCAATATTGACAATAGGTCCACTTATTAAAGCAGACTTTTTCCTCTGTTCATTACTTAAATGTTCAGATTTTAAATGAATATTATTTTCCAAAATTTGCTGGCTTTTCTCTATTGAATATGATGTAGGATAATTTCTACCAACGATCACCCTTTTCGTATGTACTTTATCTGTTTTTCCATCAGAAGCTTGTATGTTTGTGAGGACATTATCATCACCATAAATTTTTATACTATCAGTATTAGGTGTTAGTTTTTCATTAGAGCTACCATTTTCTTGTTGACTATTATGAGCAAAAGTATCTGACGAGCCGCTATTATCATTTGTTTGTACCAACTTATCAGTGCTCTGTGTTCCAACTATTTTATTATGATTCGGTAGATTACTACGTGACCTCTCTGAAGAATTAACTGATAATAGTGGTTTATTTGAATTAGTGTTAATGGATGCTATTGACGGAACAACACTAACCGCAGAGCCGGACTGTTTTATAGTTGGTGGTGGGCATTTATTATTAGATTGATCTGAGTTAGGTCTCGATTCAAATTGTTCCTCGGAATAATGCTTTGGTTTTAATCCCATCATCTCTGTTTTTCTTTTCCTTATTGGTTTCTCAGGGTATCCAAGTATACTCAACCTAAATTCTGGTAAATTATATAGACATTGAAGCACAGAGTTACAGTAACATGTGTTCCCAAAATTTTCATAGCCAAATACTTTATTAGAACCATCACCATAGGGAGTTAAATCATTCTTCTCTGTATTTAAAATCGGCATGTGGGTGTGCAGCTCCTGAGGAATACTTTCTTCAGATGAATTCAATACCGCAAAGTTATTATTATTTAAATTACTCGTAAATTCCTTAACTGGTGGTTCAACCACTCCTAGTTTAATATTATTTCCCTGTATATTTCCAAATGAGTCTTTTCTATTCTCAAGGTTACTCGTTGTTCTAAATGCGCCATTTCTATTGTTACTGTTATTACTAGGAACAGACTTAGAAACAGTAGCCGAGTTACTCCTAGTATTAAGTCGCAAATGATCATCTCTTACAGGTGTTACTGGGGCTGATTTACCATTATTACTTTGCTTCTTTTTTGAAGACGGTAGCCACTTCTTCAGCATCCTGTATAACCTTCTCCTTTCCTCTTTTCAAATAGTAGATTATATTTCTTTCCTTCTTGTTATATGATTGGAACCCGAAATCATATATTTCTTCTCTCCCCCCCTTCTTCAAATCGCGCACAAAATGACCTCTTCTGCTATTCCTTCTCTCAATTAGGGAAATAAAGTCAATATCTATCTCAAATACCTAGCTTTTAAAGAACAATGGAGGATTTAGCTCAAAAAGATCAATAACGAGTTGCTCTGGTCCCCTTTGTTTTTAACGCCTCCTCCCCCCCCACACAGTTTAAAATTTCTGAGTTTCCATTTTTTCTTTCCTTGGTGAAAATCGGCTTCCATTTTTACAAAAATACGGAAATGACGTCATTTTCATTTTCTTAGAAAAAAAAAACCATCATAATGTAGCGTAAATCATTTCCGATTCTTTTGATACATAATTATTTGTAGATCTTTGATGAGGTTAACTCATGAGTGCTGTTGAGTATGGAAGATAATAGAGAATTTTAATAATAAGGAATAATTAATTTTAAATATTTAAGAATAATAACAAATAATTAATTTAGAATAATAGTAATACATTAGATAATTAAGTGACCTTGTTTTGTTCATTTCTTTAAGAATCCTTTTATTTTCTTAAGTTTCTTTTTCATCAATAAAAAAAGTAAAAAACGGCATTTTCTATTAAATAGTTACAAGTTCTTTCATGCCATATTTTTATATTTTTTTTTTTTTTTTTTTTAAAAAAAAAAAGAATGAGAAATAAAATTGTCGTTAAAATTTTGGTTCCATGTTCATGTCGAGCCATCCAAAGAAATCATCATTACCAAGGTTACCTTCAATCCAACCGGCACTCTGTTGTTGGAAAAAATCGGAGAGTTGATTCAATTGCAATCTACTACTGGTTGGAAGTAACTCCTCTGATTTTTGTTTGCCATCCTGGTTAGGGGCCAGCGCACTCCAGTTTGTTAATCCGCCCAAGTCCTTGAAACTTTTCCCATTTTTTGGTATTTCAGGAACAGACATTACACTGGAAGTGGCAGTGTGAGGGTTCTGAGTTGGTGGGAAACTAGTTTGTCTCTCCATCGATATATCGTTCGCATAAGGTGCCAAGTCATCCTTAGAAGATTTTGGAACTATAGAGGTATCAAGGTTAGTTGTGGTATGTTCATTAGTACCGACTGTGGCCATTGCACTGTTTGGCCTCTCTAGTTCATTAGCTTCCGGTCTAATCAATGAATCAATCATTCGTGGATAGCCATTGGTACCTTGCTTTATGTCACTATTATCGACGTTTGATTGACTACCAACATTTTGGAGAGCAAAAAGATTATCTGAATCCAAGCTACCATTCTCGTCAAGCATAGCTAATGGGATACCATTAATCACAACGGCGTTACCATTAACAGAACTGTTGTTTTCCGCCTGTCTCAGAGCACTCCTGGTTGGAACCAAAGTGGTGACGGTGGTACCATTAGGTGTTGTTTTAGTAACAGTCTTGAAGTCTTCTTTAGAGATTTGGTTATATAACGGTAATGGATACAGCTTGCTTTCCAAAATATTCCCAGGTGAATCACCACCTCTCTCCTTCCGTTTTTCCTTCGCATTAGCTAAAGCTTGCTTGTTGTATTCTGGATCCACCTCTCTTCTTCTGGCTTCATGAACACACCAAACCAAATCATAAAAGAGAGAACCAGTCAAATGAGATCTCATTCTAGATATAATACCTTCCTCTTCTACTAGAACCTCTGGATGAGTTATTAAAACAAAGTTTAGTTTCTCAAGCATACTGGCAGTTCTGGAAATATCATTTTCAACAGCAGTGGCCCACGCTGACAGCTGGTTTCTGTAGAATCTATGGACAGTAACAATGGATTGCCTAGCAGATTCAAAACATTTGTCGGAAAGGGCTGGGCTCAATTGTAATTTGAATAAAATCAATGCTGCATATGTTGCACTTTGTCTGATATAAATCGGCAACTCAACTAGCTGTTGATGCTTCAAAAGTTTCGTTAAAAGAGTAACAATCTTTGTTGCGGCAACGTAGGCATCATTCACATAATTTAATTGATCCTGAATTGGGGTACCAGGAAGGAATGCAAAACAATAAATTGTTAGTTTTACGTACAAGTAGTAAATGTTTACTACATCATCAGTCTCAAAATTATTTTTAACATTCAGATCCTCTAGTTCCTTCTCTAGAACAGCTAAGGCATCCGCTCTATAGGAAGGTTCCATCATACCATCCGGACTTGTGACACTAGATCCCATAATTTTAGACAATTTGCCTTGAAAATCCGTCAAAAGAATTAAAGCCTTGAACCTACTAGGAAGCGTAATATTTCTACTCTGCGTATTGGCATCGTCTCTCTTTATGCCATTAGAAGATTCCTTTGTTGAGGGGTCTTCCACTTCACTTATTTCGGTACCGTTCATTTTTTTGTTATCATCTTCGACATTAACGGAAGCCTTTGCCTTCTCTGTTAAATAGTCAGGTTGAGATGTTGGTGGAAGACCAAGTATACTAGACCAACAAAGATCAGCAAAAAATATACCTAACCAAGTTCTGGTTCTCCATTTTTCAGCATCTGGCATAGATGTCTGTGTTCTTGTAAACTCATAAATAAATTCACCTCTGTGCAGACCCAGTTGATAAGACAAGGTCCTTGCCAAACCAACAAATCTGTAGGAGCAATCATCGAGGACTTTTTGATTAGGCAAAGGCCAAATACATAAAATCAGCAGTGCCTGAGAAATATGGGTTGAACGAGGGGTTCTGATCCAGCAAGTTTCGATTGCTAATTGTTTTATCAAAGAAGCTAATTGAGTGTATAAAGTTGGTTCAGGATCCGACAGTGATGCAGTTAACATAACAGTCCAGAACAATAATTGCGATTGACCGTAAAGCTCAGTAGCAGAGTTAGATGTCATAATCGGGAAATAAGGCAAGTATTTAGTAACAAAGGTGTCGTGCAGCTCATCTGCTTTCGTTATAGGCAACCTAATATCACCCAGCACAAACTCGTCTATATTAGCGTGTGGTGATGGTAACGGGTCCATTGTTGTTGTCGTTGCAACAATTGGGGATCTTTTTGCACTTATCTGGCCAGCTTGTTGTAGACCGTAGTCGTTTCCGATAATGCTATGTGGTGTTGCTGATTGTTGCAAGGAGGGCGATCTAGCGCGGCTTGTCGAGGGGCTCGATGCCACAGGAGTGCCTTTATTGTGGAAACTCAGCTGTAATAAACTAGCGTTCAGTTGGCTCTTGGATGCGTTATTGGTAGGAGTTGAGTCGTTCAGAATAGGAGGCAAGATTGGTTTATTTACAGAATTCGTGAACTTCCCGTTTACCAGACTGTTTCTCGTACCACTTATTGGTGCAGCCCCAACGGAGTTTGGGCCGGACAGTATCGGCGATTTGGTGTCCTGTCTCACCAAGGGGTGTTCACCAGCCAAATATGTCTGTACTGAAATTTTCGTGTTAGTGCTTGGCGATGACATGTTCATGTCGTGTCCTGGTGTGCCCGCGGTAGCATTGGATGCAGGCGATGAAAGGCTGTGCGGGTTGCTTGTCTTGTGATTTGAGTTCTTACTACCCTCCTGATAGTACCCTGGCGGGTTATGGCTCAGTATTTCCAGGATGTCCTTGCCCTCTTGGTACTGGGCCAGCGCCCTGGCCACTATCCCCTCGTTTCTGATCAGATAGCTGACCTTATACTTCAGGTCGTCAACCTCGTGCGCCAACATCTGCATCATTGACCCCTTCTTCGGCCTAAACTGCGGGTTTATCTCACAGTGAAACCCGTTCTTCTCGCACCTGGTACAAGGGGCAGGGAAGTTCTGACTCGCATCACACTTGATCTTATGCTGCCTGCAGTGAGTACACGACGTCACGGGTCTGTGCGTAATAGGATGCACTGCTTGGCCTGTCGCTGTCCCTGACGCAGCATCCGGCGAACTGATCTTGCTGCTGGCCTCCTTTTTAATCCTCTTCTTCCCACTCCCGTCCTCCGAACCATTCCTCTTTGTCCCTTTCTTTGGACCTTTCTCCATCATGTATATGTCTATGGTTTCTTTTGCTCTTTGCAAAGATTAGAAGAGTATGGAAATATCGATCTTTAAGTTTTTAAATAACATCCCCTTTCATCCTTTGTCTTCTACAAGAGAGAGAGCCCTCTCTTGACGGGGAGGACCCTGTCTAAAAAAAAAAAATGGACCCGGCCTACTCCCCTACACAGCTTTGTGTGCCCCACCATAGCCGAAAGAGAAAAATTACTGGACACTCCCTCTCTCTCTCTGCCTAGCACCGTCAACCTCCCTGCCTACTGCCGGCTTCTCTACGGTGAACTCCCTGCCTAAATGTTGACTCGCCCCTACTGGGCTTCCCTGCCCCCACCAAAAAACTCAAGCTTCTTTCTGGTGAAAATTAACGCGGGGGCCGTTGCTTTTCTTTCTTTTCTTTTTTTTTTCTGAGGAAGGGGGTGTTCGGTAATGGGCAGGGTAATGCAATTAACGTATGCTACGACATCACGTGTATATGGATTATAATTGTTTTTACTTTTAATTAATATTTGTGTCTTTTGTCTTTGTCTTTGTTATTTAATATTTAAGAATCATTGTTCTCTTCTTTTTTTTGTTGCATTTTTTTTTCTCTTGGTTTATATATAAATCAGTTCAAGTTGGTGTAGCGCAGGTAGGACTTGACTTTCTTGAAGTCCCCGTACTTCTGCTTGGCTTCTTCGTCTGAGACCTTTGGAGGGATGATGACATCGTCCTGTGGAGTCCAGTTGGCACCGGTGACCACGCCGTTCTTGTCTGCGGCCTGTAGTGCGTCCACGACACGCAACACCTCGCTGGTGTTTCTGCCGACCTGGGATGGGTACGTGAAGATGACCCTGATCTTCTTTGCAGGGTCCACGACAAACACAGACCTCACAGTGACCAGCGAGCCGTCGTTGATGTTTCCGAAACCTTCCTCGTCGCACATGTCGTACAAGAAGGCAACGTTGCGCTTGGTGTCCGCGATGATGGGGAACCCGAACTTGTCGATGCCGTTCACCTCCTCGATGTCCTTGATCCACTTGCGGTGCGACTCGGCGTCCTCCACGGAGAGACCCAGCAACTTGACGTTGCGCTTGTCAAACTGCGGTTTCAGCTTCGCAAACGCACCCATCTCGGTGGTGCAAACCGGCGTGAAGTCCGCAGGATGCGAGAACAAAATACCCCAGGAGTCGCCCAGGTAGTCATAGAAATTGATCTTACCATGCGAGGTGTCCGCATCGAAATTGGGCGCCTTGGAGTTGATCCTTAGCCTTGGCTGGTCAGCCTGCTTGTAATTAGTCTTCTCCGAGTAAAACCTGTAGCCCTGCGTGGCCATCACGGGGTTTCTAAAACCCACAGAGCTTCTAACAACATTTCTGGAACACAAACGTAGAATTGACGACATTTTTTTACTTTTTTTTCCTGCTTCTTAAGTTGTAAGTAAAAAAATACTTCTAAAATGAATATCCTATAGACTTTATATACGGTTCCCTTGTATCTCTTCCCCTGGCACCCCCCTCTCCCTCAATTGTTGAACGAAGTCCTTCTAGAAACCCTTTTGCCCGACTTAATAATCTCCCAGCTCCGATTCCAGCCCACAAAACGTGAAAAAAAACACAGCCGGAAGTGCGAGGTTCTGGAAAAGGGTTATTGAGTCATGTGACTCAAAAAATAATGTGACAAAACAAATGGAAAAGAGATATTGTATATAAAAAAAGTTACTTTTAATTTCTCTATATGCTTATATGTCATTACATGATTATGCAGTCTTTCTTCTTCTTCTTCTTCTTCTCCTTTTCATTTGGAGTTTGGGAATATATATTCTGTTCACGTGTAAGAGTGTTCCCACGTGTGTTCTCACTTGTGTTCTGTTCACGAGTAAATTGAGTGTTCTTGATAACTCTTACGTCACTTTGTGGTGTTGAACGATGCATCTTGTTGTTGTTTGTAATTTCTGGCGATTGCGCTGTGCTATTGGGCTGGGAGAAGTACGTGACTTCAGGTTGTGTGCCCTGTGGTGACGGAGACTCGACTTGGAATGTTGGGACTGTAGTTGGCCCAGGGACGGGCTCCCCCGTAGCGTAGAGATCACCGTTATTCTCCTGCCACTCTTCGTCCTCCTTCTCAAGTTTCGTGAATAGATTCAGCGTGTTCACACTCAGAGACCTCTTATGTTTGTTCTTGACCGGAGGGGAAGGGTTTGTTGTCGTTGTTCCAACGGACTGTGGTTTATTTTTCATCTTGTTTATGGCCCTGCTGTCGTTGTTCTGGGCTGCCTTACCATACCATTTCCATGCGTTGTTCATATTCACTTCACAACCTTTGCCGTGCTCGTAAAAATAACCTAGTGTAAACTGAGCCTTAGGGTACTTCAAAGTGGCGGCTCTTAGAGCCCATTGGAATGCCTCATTCTCATCCTTATCGAATGCTGGTTCGGCACCGACTAGGTACCATGCACAGAGACCCAGCATTGCCACTGGGTCACCCTTTAACGCAGCTTGTGTATAGTAGTGGACAGATAAGCTTGTATCTTGTGGCAGAAATTCATCTCCGGTCTCATATCTCTGTCCCAATAGAGTACAAGATGGAGTATGTCCCAAGGTAGCTGCCTGGACATACAGTTCTAATGCGTATTTCTCATCCGGTATAATAATATCTAGAAAACCTGACTCGTAAATCTTACCCAATTCGTATGGTGCTGCACAGGTTAGTTCATTAGCCCTGGCCACTGCACGGGACAGCCACTTGATACCATTTTGTTTTGTAGTTACGTCGTTGGGCAAGCCCATCCTTCCGTAAAACGAGTATATACCCAACTTGTACATTGCCGATGGGTGGTTCCTGCTAGCGGCAAACTTCAAGAAATTTAGTGCTTTACGGGCATCCCTAGTAGTACCGAGACCTTCTTCAAGACAGTGTGCGGTACGGTATGCACTCTCTACGTGTCCATGTTTAGCAGAGGCCTGAAACAATACAAATGCTTCTTTGTTATCGATCTTACCAAACACACCGGAGGAGTATGCATCACCGAGCAAGTACTGGGCGTCGGCGTACCCCTTGGCACTCAATTTCTTCAGGTAACTCTGGGCATCCTTCAGGAACTGCTTCTTCAACTTCATGACCTCCTCTTCATCGTTATTCCCGTCTATGATGCTCGAGGACTCAATAGTCAGCGCCGTCTGCAGCATGTATTGTGCGTACTGAAAGAGGACGTTGGGGTCCTTTGACTTCTTAACGTTCTCTCTGTACATCTCTATGGTCTTAAGCCTTGGGACCAGGGGGCTCTCGCTGGCATCCTCGGCACCGCTGCTGAGGTACTGGCTCACCACTCTGTGCGACAAATCCGCTACAGACTCGTTAGTCGACGTCAGCTGCGTGTCGTGACTCCCATTCAGCAGGTACATGTGAGAAAGGTCCACGGACCGGGATCGAAGCCTGCCGCTGCTCCCGTTCCTCGATTGCTTGTTTTTGCTCACGCTGATGGCGCTTCCAGCATTGCCAGTGTCGTTGTTATTCTCTGATACCAGCGAAGTCGCAGATACATTGCGAAACCCAGTGCTAGAACCATTGTTAAGCCCAGAGTCGGAGTCATTGTGAAACTCAGCGCTATCATCAACGCTAAAATCCGGCATCTCAGGTCTCCTCGGCAGCGAAGACGACACACTCACCGCATCCATGCTATCAGCATACCCCAGCTGCTGCCTGTACGGATGGCTCATATTTTCTTTCTTTCCTTATATATGCTTTCGAGCAACTCCCGGGCAAGTTCTATATTTAGCAATACTGCTTTCTCCTTTGGAAGTTCTGATAGTTAAAAATAGAATATGATTATTGCCCTTTTACACAAAAATTTTTTATGTTGGCCATCTACCACAATAACGCGTTAAAGCCCAAAAATTTAAAAATAACGCGTTGCTTTGGGGGGAAGCCCAGACACACAATGGCAAGACGTCATCATGGAACCATCTGCATGGCAATACAATACGACAATGGCTTGTAGTATTGCCTGTCGTTGCTCTGCAGGTCCTGTCGTTGCTCTACAGACCCCGTATTGTTCTGTAGACCCCGTATTGTTCTGCTGCCTCCGAGGGCTGTAATACATAGCCCTAGGCTGTGCTACATAGCTGTACTCTATAAACACCCACCCTGTGCAGGCGTCAAGCTAAGAGCCTTTGGTGGCTTTTACGAATCGTGGCGTACGTACATAGGACCATCGCAACAGCACAAATAGTGATGTGGGGTCTAGAATAACTTCTTGAATGGGGGCATAGCTGTAGAACTGGAACTGGAATAAACTGTAGCACTGGATCTGGAATAAACTCTAGCATAGGATCCAGAATATAGATGAATGTAACGTAGAATGTAGTAATATTTTAATTATAAAAGTGTTTACAAGGGGGAATTGCTGTTTCTTCTATTTGGACTCACGTTTCTTCAGCTCGCGGTCGAGGATCATCTTGAGTATGGCGTCCTCGCCGTACTCCTCTTCCTCGATCTTCTTCCACTTGGACTCGAGCCTGTCTCTCTTCTGCTTGTTCTCCTCGATGGCCCGTTTCTTGGTCTCGGCACTGGCCTGTTTCAAGCACTGCGTCAACGCCTCCTTCTCGTTGTTACACAGGCCTAGCATACGCTTGTAGTACTCCTTCTGGTGGCACTTGTCCAGCGCCTCAATGTAGTCTAAACATGCTGTAAAAATACGTTAATTCTCACTCAATAAAAAAAAAACCCTACTTGTTAGTACCGGTGTCTCTTTTTTTGGTTTATATCCACACAAGTAATGTCAATACATACAATGAAATCTCTGTGCTTCTAGTTGTGGATGCATCGTGTGTTGTTCTTGTATATCTGTCTTGCTATTGGCAACTTTGCTAATTTGGGCTTAAAATCAGCTCCCTTACGCTTTTTTCAAAAAGAGCTCGTGGCTCCGTCGCAGGTCACATTTTTAAAATAACCAAGATGCAATAACAAGCCAGAAGACCAGTATCACAAGTTGGGCTATGGTAATGGAGTACAAGGAACGCAGGAGGACAGAGATGGTGCGGTTCTGCGCCGCTGCCGGTGTTGCGCTGGTGAGCTGCCGGTTGCTGATGAGGAAAGTGGCACCGGTGAAAGTGAGCCCCGCGTTGCTAAGACCCACCAGCTTTATGAGCACTCAGGCACTGGCGACCAGTGTCAAACCGCAGTCCGGGAAGGATATTGCTGTCGGGCTGGCGTACACCACGGGGATCATCTCGGGTGTCATCGGCATGGGCCTTTTCGGGACCTGCTGGACCAACGACATCGTTTCGCTAGCAGAGTTCCATGAATGGATTCGGTTCGATAAATAGTTCTTATTGTTTTAGGACAAGAAGCTGGGTTAGTACTTTGCAGGGACACCTGTGATCACAGAGAAAATTGGATCGGGACAACTGGATCACAAGAATAACATACACAGGAAAAAAGTAGTATAACTGCACATGCAAATAACTATAACATAAATAAATAAATAACTCTTGTATATAAAAACACAGCATTCGTTTCGTTGTACCCTCATTATCGATATTGTTGTGTATCACATACTACGACTAAGTTCTTTCTCGTGGATTTGAAAAATTGCGATTTAAATGAAGGGGAGGGCCAAGGTGCACTATAGTGTTAAGCAAAAACCATTTGGCAACACTTCTGGGTATTCGAATCTTGTTAACCATCTGGGAATAACCTGTGGATTTGAATTGATTTGAGAGTTCTTTACTTGGGAGAATAAAAGCAAAAAAAAAGAGCAAGAAAAAAATTAAGGATGGCTGAAGGCGATGAAGTGATTCAGCAGTTTATGTCTCTGACTAATACCTCTGTCAATGTGGCTAGAGAGTACTTGGAACAATACGACAACGATTTGGGCGGTGCTTTGAATGCGTATTATGCGTCTCAGATGGATTCCGAGGAGGACAGAGGCGATGGCGAAAGATGGGGGTCTAGCAGGGAGTCTCCCAAGCCGGTGGCGGAGAAGACTTCTGGAGAGCAGCTAATTGGGTCTTCTGAACCTGTCAAATACGACAGGAAGAAGGATAGCAAGTTCATGAGCTTCTCTCAAATGGTCAACAGCAACGGTGGCGATGAGGATGACGAGGACGATGAGGCGAAGAGAAACACCTTTGCTGGTGGAGAAGCCTCTGGTTTGGAAGTCACTGATCCAAATGACTCCAATAACATTATTAAGGATCTGCTGGAGAAGGCTAAGAGAGGCGGCCAACAACTTTCTAACGAAGAAGGCAGCAGTCAGCAACCAGAACAACACTTCAGTGGTAAGGGTTACAGACTAGGGTCGTCTGTTGATGCGGCCAATCAGGTTGTAGAGGACAACAGTAGCGGACAGAGAAGAGCACCAGAAAAAGTAACCAGAGAGATCACTTTCTGGAAAGAAGGTTTCCAAGTAGGCGACGGTGAACTATATAGATACGATGACCCTGCCAATAGCTTCTATTTGAATGAACTGAACCAAGGTAGAGCGCCACTGAAGCTACTAGATGTGGAATTTGGCCAAGAAGTCGATGTTAATGTCCACAAGAAACTAGATGAATCATATCAACCTCCAAAGAGAAAGTTAGAAGGTTTTCACGGTAAGGGTCAAAGACTGGGATCACCAATTCCAGGTGACGTAGAGTTCTCTTCTGAACAGGCTACAACCACGGCTCCTGCTCCAGCAGCAAAAGAGGAAACTAAACCAGACATCCATGAAGCTCCAAAGGGTGATACCTCCATTCAAATTAGATACGCTAGTGGTAAAAGAGAAGTTTTCCGTTGTAATGGGACAGATACTGTTAGTCTGTTATACGACCATGTTACAGAGCACACAGACGATAAGTCAAGGAAATTCAATCTGAATCATGCATTCCCTGTCCAACCAATTGAGAACTCTCAAATGTCTGTTAAGGAAGCTGGTCTTGCGAACTCGGTTGTAGTACAGAGATGGACTTGAAAAGTTCGATAATAATGATAAAATATTACATATATATCTACGTATATTAGTGGATGCCATAACTCAATTTATATAAAACAAAACAACAAAAAAGGCATATTTAATTTCTTTTCTTCCCATGAGCTGATTAATAAAGCTTTAATTCACCAGTGATTTGGTCAAGAACAGCCTTTGGAGCTGGACCAATACCTAGAACAGTGGCACTACCTGCAGCAATTTGTGTTCTTCCGGCATCATGAATAACAACAGCATTAACACCAAGAGCTATGGCCATAGCATACAGCTCATCCATCTTTTCCTTGTCAGGACACTTCAATGTAATCTTGGCTTGACCACCCCTCAACCATCTTTGAGTCATGACGGGGTTGTAAGATTTTTTGGCTGGGTCAGTAGCAATTAAACGGAAGCATCCCAATGCTGCATGGGCACATTGTGCAGCTATCTTACCCTTTTGCATACCAAGGTCCTGACGAATAACAAGAGCCATCCGGACTTCACCAGGCACATCATTCAAAGTCAAAGAGTCAATCTCCTCATCACTGTCTTCCTCCTCCTCCTCTTCATAATCTTCCTCTTCGTCTGTATACTCCTCTTCGAGCTTTTCAGCTTCTTCTTTGCACTTCTTCAATACATCCTGCTTGGTTTCCTTCTTCGACTTCTCACTATGGGTCGAGCCATTACCCAAGCCATTACTTAAGGTACCAAGATAGTAACCAGCAGCCAGTGAGGCAATAGCAACACCAAAAAATGACGGTAGCACGTTACTGTTCATGTCGAAAAATGTGGTTTTTGCTGGTATAGTCAAGAGTATTTTAGCTCATCGCAAAATCCAAGACTTTTTCACTGATGTACGAAAAGTTTTTTCATAAGCTTAAAGAGAGCAATCGATTGAAGAGGACAAGGCTCCACTCCTATAAGATAGTGTACTTACTGGTAACAATAGAATACAATAATACAACGAATATTCTTATTGATTCACTGATCTTATTATTCAAACCACTAAAATTTGGCACTAATCTTGTACTGCTACTACTTGTGCAATTGAAGCAAGAGTTGAAACGTAGGGAAGAGTAATAAAAGAGACAAAAATAACATAGTAATCACAGACAGATCTTGGACGTTTCTTCTTCTGTAACAAAAAATAAATATTAGTCGATGAAATCTTGCTATATATTTATCACTCGATAATCTTGTGCGTAATAACGAAATGGAAAAAGGATCCGCAAGGTTAAGAACAGGGAACGTCCGTATAGAAGGGCAATAACCAGATAAGGCTATATATATGTATTGAAGCCCATCTATTTTGAAAACCTCGAGAAGAAATAAGAAGATGGGTCAGATTCTGTCGAATCCGGTGATTGAGAAGGAGATTGAGTCAGGGAACGATGAACTGACTGCGTTTGCGCTGTGTGCCATGCAAGGATGGCGGATGTCTATGGAGGATACGCACATAGCGAGGCTAAATTTGAACGATAAGGCACCAGAAGAGGACCACGTAGCTTTTTACAGTGTCTTTGATGGCCATGGTGGCTCGTCGGTGGCCAACTTCTGCGGGGAGAGACTTGAGAACCTCGTTAGAGACCAGAAGAGTTTCCAGGCAGGTGAGCTGGCGCAGGTTATCACTGATGCATATCTGGCTGCAGATGAGGAATTGCTGGGTCAGTCGAGCATGAGCGATGACAGGAGTGGATGTACTGCCACATCGGTTCTTATCTCGAAAGGTAAAGGTGTAATCATATGTGGTAACTCCGGAGACAGCAGAACTGTCCTTGCATCAGGAGGTACTGCCAAAGCACTTTCGTATGACCACAAACCAACCCTCCCCAGTGAGACAGCACGTATAACTGCAGCTAATGGGTTTGTGCAGATGGATAGAGTTAATGGTAACCTTGCTCTTTCACGTGCAATTGGTGACTTCGAATACAAATCTAATCCAAAATTGTTGCCACACGAGCAGATTGTCACCTGTGTACCAGATGTAATAGAACACAAGATTAATTATGACAATGACGAGTTTGTTATTCTTGCTTGTGACGGTATCTGGGACTGTTTATCGTCACAAGAGTGTGTTGATATTATTCACTACGGTATCCACGAGACAAACATGACTCTAGCTGAGATTGCCTCGAGAGTTATTGATGTCTGCTGCGCACCAAGTACCGAGGGTCCTGGTATTGGTTGTGATAATATGAGTCTTGTTATTGTGGCTTTACTCAAGGATTCGGAGACACTAGATCAATGGTTTACTCGTATGAGAGCTAAAAATTACACCGATAGGGACTCTTTCGAGACCAAGAGAAGAGAAATATTCAGTTTTTATGATTTTTCTAGAGACAAGGGTTCAAGTGAAGATGACCCATCTGGTGTCTTTGCTGTCACAACGGCTGCAAAAATCGAAAATGGAAATGGTCATTCTACCGAGACAGGTGTGACAGCCAAAACCCCAGTAGATCACACGGCAAGAGGTCAATCTTCTTCAGGTAGTGTTATTGATTTTAACTCTCTCGAGTCTCTTCTTGAGGCAGGCATTAAAATAAGTCAGAGACCAAATGGAGGTGCTCAACATTTTCAAGGCTCAGCTTTAGTTGACATGCTAGCATCTTTGAGTGAAGCTGCTGCTGGCGAAACAAATCCACAAGATAAAAATGAAGACAATGCATTCACGGAGAGCACCTCCTCCGGAGAAGTCTCTGAAGTGGCAGAATAAAAAGGACCAGTTTAAACTCCCATGCTACTAATACAAAATAAAACATTATCCCATTAATTGCTTTCAATTTTATTTCTTTTTATTATGATTCACAATAGAAGATAATTCCATGATCGTAAACTATACGTATTATTATTATTATTATTTTTTTCGTTTCTAACCGGATTCTTTTAACAACTGTCACTAATTTTCCTTACAACATTGTATTTCATATCTAACACATTTAGATGAACCGGTTTGTAAAATAAATTGGCACCTCTAGTATTTTATTCCTATCTAATATGTATATATATCTATAATCTATTCTGCTATTTTTCATCTTTTTAGTATTTCTACTTCAATTCATATGTTGCTATGCTATTTAAAATTATTCTCCGTAGATTTCGCATGAACTCTTCCATACTTGATCGGCTACTTCTTCTAGAGGGAGGTTCTTGATATTAGCCACCACGATGGCAACTTGTTCCATGTTACAAGGCTCATTTCTGGACTTAACCATGACTGTATCAAGTTCTTCGCCATTGAAATTTTTAAGTTTTTCCTTTTTAACTTGTTTGTATTTGGTACAATCGTACCCTTCCAAGTATTTATGAGAGGCATGTGTACGTCTGATTTCACACCATGGAGCATCTGTCTCCAACAATAACCTATCGAGTGGAATTTTACGTACTGTGTCTATGTTGTGTTCATCTCTGAGGGAACAACCATTCATTCCGATGTAACAATTTGGTGAACTTGCCAGCAATGCTTCCATATCTTCAATGGAGTCAGTGAAGGAGTGCACCACAAACTTAACATCTGGGTTCAGTTTATAGAAGGGGTGTCCGTCCACCAGATGTTCTGACGGTATCAGTTCTTTCCAATTGAACATATCTTTATCGTCTTTGAAACCCTTGATAAATTTGGTCATAATTGCCAGGAAGTCAGCCCCACTGTTACGCATGTGCAGGAAGAACGGTTTATGGTTCGACACAATGCACGACATCTTCAACTGCTCTTCAAAAAACAACAGTTGCATCTCCTTACAGCTATAGTTGAGCCTGTCATAGTCCAGTCCCATCTCACCAATGGCACGGAACAACGGATCGTCTAACCTTGACTTGACAAGATCATATAGTTCTCTTAGTCTGGGTACAGCTCTCTCAGGGTGAGCCAGCACCTCCTGGTACAATCTGTAGTTATAGTCGTGATCATCCGAGGGGTTGTCAATGGTAGCCGAGTCTTCCTTGTGTTCCATGAACTCATTGACACAGCAGGGATGTACTCCCACGGTGTAAGTCAGCTTCATCCTGTCCTTATTACTGTTGGCCAGCTCTATAGCTTGTCTAGACTCCTTGAGGGACGACCCTGTAATCATAGACACCAGGACACCTGCATTATAGGCCCTATTGATCACACTCACGGTATCCGGATCATGCTGCTTTTTACCATGGTAAACCCCAAAGAACATGGGGTCAGTCAAATTCAGAGCAATATCATAAAACTTAACCATCTTACTTCTCACAGACCGGATCATTCAAAAACGCCTCCCTCCTTTTGCAATGATCAATTTGCCCTCATCTCGAAATTGTTATTAACATAACAATTTTTTATGTATTATACTTGATTATTTTGAAAATTCATGTGACCATACCGTGAGACAGTATAGAAATACAAACATCACCTGAAACGACAGGGCACACACACTTTTCTGTGCCTTAACGCTGGGTGTGACATGAGATTTTCTTTTGTTTCTTGACTTCGGGCACCTCCGGTGGGGGAAAAAAGTTTCTCTGCGGCGTTTCTGTTCTCCTATTTTTTTTTCTTCGTTGTTCCAATCGGGAAATAGTGGGTTTCTTCTTCTTGGGACTTTGGGACTCGGGGTGTTGCTGTCAAAAGGGAACACGTCAATATCTTGGATAACCATGTACGAGTCTATACATTGGTGCTGTAGACAGTTCATATTGTATTGTAGCACTGTATTGTATCACTGTATTGTATCATTGTATCACTGTATTGTAGTACTGCTACACAATATTGCAACACAATCTTGTAGCACATCGTAAGGTACTTTCTAATCAACGAAGATCAAAAAGTTCCTGTCAATTTTTTTCTTGCGATGAGCCGATGAAGCGACGCACAAAAAAAAAATTTTTGTGAAAAAAAAAAAATTTGATGAAAAAAAAAAAAAAAAATGCGATGCCCTCTTTGATGCGATGAGGTTAATCATTTCTTGTAACTGATTAGAGCTCACTTGATTAAAATAACACGACACATTACGATAAATGTACTTGTAATAGGTTGTAAGAATTAGATTTAAAAAATAAAACTTAAGGAAAGGAGATATTAATAATAAAAGCAAAAGAGAATATAGGGTGATAAGTAATTATAAGCCCTCTTTCTTTTTTTTATTATTATAGTACCACAATAGCAATAAGAAAGCAATAAGAAACCAAAAAAAAAAAAAAACCAGGAAAAAAAAGTATTATGACTACTATGATGCCTGTCCCTGTGGATATTGCTGTTTTGGACGATAAGGATATCAAGAGTGAAAGTGATTCTCCATCTCCGCAGCCACAGAAGCATGATTCCTCATCTTCGTCGCCCTCTGCCAGCGATGTATCAGAGGGGACTAGTAATGCGAAGAACCCTTCGTCGTGGGATCCCGAGGATGATATCCTGTTGAGACACCTGAAAGAGATTAAGAACCTTGGGTGGAAGGAGATAGCGTTGTACTTTGAGAATAGGACCCCAAACGCGTGTCAGTTTAGGTGGAGACGGTTAAAATCGGGGAACTTGAAGTCAAACAGAACCGCGACAGTGGACGTGTCGGACTATCCTGTGGTGGTCAAGAAGCTGTCCGATGACGAGAGCAACAACACTAAGAAAGTCAATACAGGCACAAGTGCAGGTACTGGTGCCAACAAAAAAGTTTCCCAGAGCAATAACAATAACGGCGGATCAAATTCTTCTGCAGGTACTAATGGAAAGACTACAGCTGGTCTTCATTTCCCAATCATTCCATTATCCAGAAGAACTTCCATCGCGTCCATCTCTGGTTCGATGATTAACAGTGCTTCGCCAGCAGCTTCATCTCCGGCCGCGGCCGCAGTCTCCAACCAGAGAAGTCACACTTCTTTGGCGAAGAATAAATTCCCAAAGGCCAGGTCTTACTCGCATAGTGTCGGGCCCTCGCCTCAACAATTACAGGCCTTAAAGAGCATGAAATTTAAGGAACCTAGATCAAAAGATACTAGTAACAGTAGCAGCGCCATTAATGACGAAAACGAACCTGAAAACGTCGGATTCATCCCAAAAATTATCGTGAAATCTAGAAGAAATTCTTTCACCCACCCACCTGTTCCTATTAGTAACGGGAACAGCTCAACAACCTTAAATACTATTCCTGCTGGTCCTGGATTGTCAATATCACCTCCATCAGCTTCATCAGCTGCATCTGGAGGTCACTACTTACAGAACGGTTCTTTCTCTTCTAACTTAGCGAACGCACTCAATACAACTCTTGTGACTTCGAAGTCCAGAAAGAGTTCCTTCTCTATCAACTCCAGAAGGTCATCCTTCAACGTCTCAAGTACCTCTACTTCGAGACGTCCGTCTATTATATCTGCTCCAAACTCAATGCAGAATAGTTTTGTGTTGAACCACACCACCTCATCGTCGAGTAATTTACATCCGGGTACTCCAAAGATAACCCGCAAGAATTCAAGTAACAATAAGAGGGACAGTATCTCACAGCTACAAACGACAGGCTCTGGATCACCAAACGGAAAATCCAGCTATGCTGACACCTCTGTAAATTCTTTTACCGCCAGTGCTTTCAAGGATCAGTACACTAACCATCCTGAATTTTCAACTGCATTCCAACAAGAGAATCCAGAGAGAGTAAGTCAATCGCATGAGAATATGGAGCCAAAGTCAATCAGCCTATCACCTGTCACTACCACGACCATTGCTACTCAGTACAAACAGCTACCATGGTCCTTCGAAGAAGACCAACTGTTGACTGAAAACAGGTTAAGAAATCTTACTTTGACTGAACTCTCCATTTTGCTACCAAACAGATCAGAAAACGAAATTAAGTGGCGCTTGGATTCTTTCTCAAGAAGTGTTCTTTGACAATCCAGTATCTTTTAGGTCGAAATCAAAGATCATAATTTACAATTTTCTCATCTACAATTTTTTGATATTTCAGTAGTTTAATTACTTTGCATGCATTATAACTGATAAAATCTGATATAAAAAGCGCATAAATAATTTATATATGTTTAATTTCATTAAATAATGTTAATTGATTTTATTTATTCCTTTTTATTCCTCCATACGAGTAGAGTTTTGATAATACTCAGCTTTATTTAATTTCTCCTTCTTGATTTTGGAGTGGGGATCATTTCTTCGTTTGAATCAATATCAGAAAGTGAGACGTATGTACTGCTTCCAGAACTGTCGCTATCACTATTTCCGGAAATGTTAGATAAGTTTTGTACAATTTCATCTTCGCTGTCAGAATCATCATTTGCAGAATCATCTTCATTATCCGAGTTTGATTCATAGTCCTCATCTTCGGAGTTCTCACTATCGACAATAGATGAATCCTCAAAAAGTTCCGCGGCTATTATATCCTCGGTAACTGGCCCAGCTTCTTTCGAACTGTTAGGTTTATCAGACAGCATCCCTATACTTTTATTGTCCTTGTTTAAACCATTAGAATTTTCTGCAGGATCAATGTAGCATAGTTCCCATTCCACTGCAGCACCAATTAGACTAGAGTCTATTTTATCTCGCTGCAGAATTTTTCTCATAGTCACCACTTCCAAATCATCTGGGTCTTCAATATCATCACTCATAAAATTTTTAATCATGGAGATATGGCTTCCAAAGACATCTGCAGGCCCTTCATAAGTAGCTTCTATTTCACTCATTCTTCTACCTGAATCTGGAGGAAGAGCTGGAGGCTCTACCATACCCATAGCATTTACACCCCCAGAAGGTCCAAATATCAATGGTTTCCATACCAATTTTTTCGCATCTACAGACTGATATCCCTTTACAGCCCATCTTTGCCATACAGCTTCAATCCGTTTCCAAGAATCAATTTTAATGGCATACTTGGTTTTATTATTAGGATCCGTACACCTATAAAACACCTTTAATTCCTCCAGACCTAGAACCACATCAGTAGGGAGCATACCTGTCAAGTTAGCAAGATCATCTATAGAAATAGTCGCAAATTTGTCCAAGGATTTATCATTCTTCATAAATACTTCTTTCAAAGATAACAATGTTTCTGCACATTTTAATTTCCAAAAGTTTCTATAAGTCAACAATCCTAAATCAGAAAGTGGTTTTTCAGGTGTTCCTTGGCTGAACTCTCTTCTTGAAAGAAGGTAAGAAAAATCCATTAAAAAATGCCCATAACCTCTTCTTTGATAAATTGGTAATGTTATAATACAACTGAGGTTATAGTCAGACGAGTTAAGTTTCTCTTTCGAAAAATAACCCACGAAATGATTATTATTGGAGTAGTCATCATCTCGTTCAGTCAGGATATAAAATACAAATGGTTCGACATCGTAGTAAAGAGTTTTAGAATTTAGGAAAAGTTTCGCAAGTAGACATAGATTCTGACAGTAGACAACATTTTCCCTGCCGTCTACTTCCCAAACCGACAACTTCCCATCACGATATATTTCATTCCCCGGGGGTCTATGGCGTGTGCATTTGATCATGTGTCTATGAAATACATACCTTGAATTCATGTATTTTAAGCAGTATTCGCAAATGTACATTATTCTATTTCGATTAAATTCTTCTGGATATGGAGCAGTATACCAAGTCTTAATTTCACTATTTCTGATATGAATATATTCAATGGATTGGGTCTTTATCACAGTCTTTTTTGTATTTTTTTCCTTAGTTTTGACCTGCTGGTTACTAGTTTTAACTTTATCGTGACTACAGAGCAGCATATTCCCATTATAATACGACGCAGTGGCTGCATCAATCAATAATTGCCTGAAAAATTCTCGATCCTGCAAGCTAGGTATAGTTCTATTTGTAGCATATCTTTTGTAGCCTAACACTACTCCCCGAAATGGGATATCATCATCTACATCCGGTATGCGAATATCGGTACTATTACCCTTGGTTTCGAAATCAATAAGTTCTTTTTCTGCTTGATTAATGATGTTTTCGGACCGTGCATTCAAAAGTCTATTAAACTCTAGAAATTTCATAGCATTATACTTAATTTTAACCGCACTTATCCTACGTCGTACTTCATCAATAATAAACTCCACATTAGGGTTCGAAGAAACTTGTTCTGTATGATCAGAATCAATTCCATTCAAACCCTCTTCTAAATTTTCCAATACACGTCCTCTGTTTCGTACCATTGAAAATAAAAGGCAAACAAAAACACAGTCTCTATCTTAGCATATATGATTTACACCTCTGCAATGTATTAAAATATTCCTCTGTAGTATCCCTAATATCACTTGATTTCCTCCTGAATTTGCTTTATTCGTCTGCTTTTTCCAGAAAACAAATGAAATTAAATATTCACAGTGTCAATTCAGTATAAATATAGTCAAATCAATGATTCAGTTTGATAAATCTTCTGTTTCTTGGCAGCATGTTATCTGAAAAACAGCTTATTTTTTTTTTTTGTTTACCTTTTTTTATTTTTTTCAACTATTTCTAAGGGCTTCCCCTGGGCATCGCGAAAAATTATGAAAAAAAAAAAAAATATAAAGAATAATCTGCTCTAAATTAAGAAACGTTTTGATATTAAAGTTGGATCAAAAAGTTACAATTTTTAACATAAGTTATACAAAAAGATATTAGAAGAAAAGTAATAAATTAGAAAGAGATATTAATAATATTATAGTATAGATAAAGGTAAAAGAGACTGTTTACCTAAAAAGAAAAAAAAAAAGGAAAAATAAATATAACAGCACAAACAAGCTTATCATTCAATTCAAAAATTGCATGAAGGAGCTTTTGTGTAATTTGTTCCAGTTATTATTTAATTTTCCCAATCATGTATCTCTCTCTTTCGTTAACGTTTTTTTTATCTTATTTTTTTTTTTTTTTTTGTTGAAAGGAATTTTAGAGTTTTAATATATTTTTTAGTTTAGTTTTTAAGAAAATGTTCTTTCAGTTACATATAAAGACTCTTGTTTTTTCTTGTTTTTATCTTTGTTTTCATTTTTCTTTTTCTCATAAAACAACGTGAAAGCGTTAAAACATATGGATTCGTTATCATTAGCGTCGTGTCATTACTCTTGAATCAAATTACAATCATAACTTCTTTTTAATGGTAAATAAAAAAACAAAATTGGATATGTTATGAAGGATTGAATATGGAACAAAAAAAAAAAAATCTTTACAAATAAAAGTGCTTTTATTTGCGTGTCTTTTTAAAAGACAAAAAATAGATCGAGTATATCTCAAATATTTTTTCCTTGAGGAATGGGGAATAAAAAAAAGATAAAATAAAATATAGGTCCAAGAGAATTTCAATACTATTTGGGTTTTTCATAAAATTCTATCAAAGGCAAATAGATGTTTCACATCTGAATTTGCTGATGGAGTAAATTCTATATGAACCTCCAACATTTATTTTAGAGTTCAATTAATGTACAGTTTTGTTGCAATAACTCAAAATATTTCACCATCCAGTACCCTTTTCATTAGCGGTACTTTCTTGTTCCTTACCGGTAAGATCCAAGGCACTTAATGATCTATTTAAGCCTTGTTCTAAACCATCATCAAATCTAGATTGACTCAAGGTTCTGTAGATCATATCGGCCGCATTATTGGGGTTGTTTCCTGAAGCACTATTACCTAGAACGGACGAATTGGATTGTTGATTAACAAGATCATCATGTAATGACTGTAGGGAGTAGTTAGAGTGAATAGACTCATTGGTGTGTTGTTGAACCATTGGCTGGTTAGATAATTGGTTGAAAGATTGCTGTTGTTGCAATTGTGAAGCCGAAGATGGGAAACCTTGAGGGATTCTTTGGTTACTGTGAGAGGTGGACATGTTCATAGCAATTTGGCCAGTAGGTGGTGAAATACCATTATTTCTCAATAGAGGATTCACATTATTATACATTTGGTTAGATGAGTAACCTGATGGAATCCTTGATGATGGAGTCAGATTGCTTGATTGTCTTAACAGGGATTGCTGTTGTTGTTCATTTGTGTACAAAGATCCAGATTGCATGTTAATGACAGGAGAAGATGAAGCCATCTGTGCTTGTGGAGTTGAAACTTGTTGTTGGTTAGCTACGATTTGCTGAGCTAGTTGTGTGATCTTTGGAGTAGATGAATTTGAGTTACCTGTATTAACACCCAAGCCACTATTAGCAGCAGCAGCAGCAGTTGCGGCATGAGCTTGTAACAAATTAGTGTAAGAGTGAGATCTGTTCATGGATCCACCAGTGGAACTAGCTTGCAATGGGTGCATAATAGAAGAGTTATTCTCCTGGTTTCCTAGACCTGAACCTTGTTGCATAGATTGTGATTGATTTTGCATAATATGAGATTGTAAGTCGTTTTGGTTCAAAACCTTTCTTCTTATAATTATAAATCTTGGATCATAAACTTCAACTAAGTTCAAGAATGAACACAGGACATTGATGATACGCTTGTGGTTTGCAGAGATCCCGACTGGATAAGCCAATTCATAGTATTGCTTCTCTCTGTCTTTAAACAACAATAGTTGAGAGTAAACCTCAAGAGTGTCAGGATCATTCAAATCAAGTTGTTGTGGAGGTAAAGGAGTTGAAGATGCAGCAGGCAAAGGAGCATAAAATCTATCTGTAACTGCTGTTTGTTGGGATTGCTGCATAATACCATTAGGGCCACTCATTGTAGAGCCACCTGGCTGATAGGCATTCTGGGTATTGTAAATAGACCCAGCAGTGTTCTGGTTTACCATAGGCTGCTGATTACCACCATTACTGTTCTGGAAACCAGACAAAGAGCTCAATGAAGGAGAAAATACCTGGTTGTTCAACAGACTAACAGTACTACCTGGTGTAGCGTTGGTGGTCTTATCCATAGAAGACAATGACAAGTTAGATACAGATCTGTGCTGTTCTTCAAGTTGGCCTCTCTTCTCCCTCTTCTCCCTTTCAATTCGTTCTCTCTCTGCTTGTGGCAGCATCTTTTTGTACTCCACCTTCAACTTACGACCATTAATCTCCCTTCCGTTAAGTTGAGTAATCACTTTACTCGTGTCATCTGGAGTAGAGAAGTTAGCAAACGCCAAACCTCTAAATATACCGTTATCAAAATGGTAGTTGAAGGCATATGGTAATGGCAAATCCATCTCCTGTATAATATCCAGCAACTGCTCCTTCTTGATGGCAAACGGAATGTTCTTGATAACAATAGCATTTGGAATCACATCATCCTCGTTGGAACCATTCTCTAACATAGGCTCATTCTTCTCCTTTTCAAGAGACGTTTCTACTGTACTTTCCATCATGTAAGATTCTGCTGTCTTCTTTTTTTTCCCCTTCAGACTAGTAAATCTAGTTTTTTTGTTATTATATTATAATTTAAAGTCCGGATTTATTTTTTCCCCCTCTCTATTTTATTTTAAATTTAATCGCCTATTTCCCTTCAGTAGAGATATGATACCTTATTCCTCTTGTCCTCTTTCCCTCTCTTTTTGTATTTTGGGTTCTCTGTATATGTGTTCACCTGCAAGTTTACAAGTTCCTTTTGAGTTCTCTTCCTTTTTCTTCTAATAGAGAGTGTATGTGAAATAAATAAATCCTCAGATGCTTTGTTTTATTACTTCAAGTAACCGAGAATTCTTCTAGTTCATCACCTTTATGTTATGTAAGAATAGGCGCCCGGCTGAACCCAAAAAATTTTTTTGAATTTTTTTGAATTTTTTTTTTGGAGACGAAAATTTTTTACCAACTTACCCGGAGTTATTACCCGGTTATCTGTTACCCGGGGTTGACCTGTTACCCGGATACTATATGTATTACCCTGATTTGAGTTTTTTGGTTGTTGGTTTGGCAAAAAAAAAAATATTTCGTTTGGTGGACGGACGAAGGGTGAGAGAGAGAGAGAGAGAGAGCTGGTGTTTGGATGGTTAATTATGCTAATGATTAAAAAGAGAGAGGGATAGAGAGTTTGATTGTTTCTTATAACATATAAAAGCCAGTGAATACAATACAATATAATACAATGTCCACTCCTCCTCCACCAGGTGGTCACCGTACCCTACAAAAGAGAAGACAAGCCCAAGCTGTCAAAGAGAAGCAACAAAGCCAAACACCTACCTCTACTAGATCAGCTGGGTTTGGTGGTTCTAGCAACACCATACTGAAGATATTCACCGATGAAGCTAATGGTCTACATGTTGACCCACTGGTGGTCTTGTTCCTAGCTGTCGGTTTCATCTTCTCCGTTATGGCTTTGCATTTGATTGCAAAGATGTCCGGTTACGTCTTTTAAGATTTCTATAAAATCATTCATATTAACTATATAACGAATAGAATATTTTTCTCTCTTTATTTTTGTCTACTCTCTCTCTCCAAACAATCGTTGTTCATGTCAATAAATGTAACTACAAATCTCTTTTAGGAAAAGTGACCATTTTCGGTCATTTTTTATTCTCTGGGGGGTCGGGGAGGCCCCAGAGCGATTCCTAATCGGGTAATATGTACACAAAAAAATGGAAAAACAACAATGCGAAACCAAAAAAAAAATATAGTTCAAATTTCGAAATAAATAAACAATCGATGAGCTCAACGAATCAAAGGTGGAAGAAACGAGGAGGTAAAAGTTGAGTGGTTTTTTTTTCCTTTCTTTAAATATCTTTTTTTGGTTCTTTAATTCTTTCTTACTCCTGTCTCAAGAAACTGTAACTGGCAGATCATTATCTTTTATAAAGCTCCCATAAATTAAAAAAAATTTTTTACTAGAGTATAAAAAAATATATAATAGAAACTTCCTCGAGGCATTACTATTTGAGATATCTGAAATCATACTTTATTTTATTATTTTACTCTTTACTTTCAAAAGCAACTACAAAAGGCAGCTATAGGTGGATCATTTTCTCAAAACAATGAATTCACCTACATTTAAATCAGAGTTATCACCCTCAATGTCGCCCATTGCGTTTGGGTTAGACGACAAGAGTTTACTAAGCTCTCCTACAAAGTTGAAGTTGGATGGTGGAAACACTGGAATGAACTCGTTACTGTACCCCACCTCCTTGTCCAAACTCAGTGAGTTGTCGAGAACGGGGAGATCACAGCAAAGGATCCGTAGAGACTCTGACACCTTGAGGTCTGTGTCACCGATCAGATTACAGTTTCAAAATACAGGTAATGGTGGCCAAGGTTGCGCTTTTGCCAATATGAATGCTCCTAAGATGCTGAAACCAGAGTTTCTGAAGAAAGGTTCTACCACATCGTTGCCTTTACTATCGGCACTTATGATGAAGAGTGGTAAATCCAAGGGCAATTCCACATCATCCACCAATAGTTCAGCTATGACTAACTTTGATGATGTTACAAAGATAAAGGAAACGTTGGATCAACTACGGCAGGAAGTGGTACCAAAGACCAGAAGCAAAGCGAAAGAGGCTAGACCAGAAGGCAAAACTGTTGAAGTCAGAAATGTTTCTGAAGCTAACAGTGAAAAAACTGTCTTTGACAATACAGAAGAGATATCTACTGGTTCTAATCCAGAAGAACTGCAAGATGAGGTACATCTGCTAAGAAATAAAACTGAGAAACAAGTTCCAGAGGCTCGTATCCTCTCTAATGAAACCACAGTGTCGGCTAGTAACAATGATATACAGGAAGTGGGTAGTAGTGGGATCAATGTTGATATGCTCCCAACTGACAAAAACGGGTTTGTTCAGATCGATAGTAAGAATGGTAATACCAACAGATACAGTTTTATATCCGCAACATCTACAGATTACGACATGGAATGGTATGAAAATCAAAACCAAAATATGATAACGAAGCATTACAACCACCGTTCCGGTCCTATGAACAGAATTTCATCTGTTATCAGAGAGGACATCACCAATCAGAATGTCGAAAACCAGTCCAGTAACAGTTCTACGTCATTAGAAGCGACGAAATTGGACTTGAAGATCAAACAGCTTGAATTAGAGATTAGCGAACTGAAGTTGCAGAACGAGAAACTTGTTCATTCAATAAATACCAACAGAATTATCGAAGATAGATTACTAATAGACCTAATTGGAGGCAGTCATGAGAAACAAACCACTCCTGTTAAACCAACTCAAAGTAAAGACATGGAAAAGAAGGTCAAACAGCTCGAAAAGAAATTCGACAGCTACAAGAAGGTGTTGAAGAAATTGAAAGTAATCAATGATTATCCACCATCTCACAAAAGTAAACACAAGCATGGCAGACATCAGAGAAATAATGATAATATTCAATTAACAGATAGTAGGGGCCGTATATTAAGAATTTCGAGCACTGAGCTGAGAAAGATCGATGAGCAACAGGACTCCTCTGCTTCGCCATCGTCGTTCTCTGACTTTGCCTCAAGTGAATCCTTTATGGGAGACGATGACATTGAAGATATAGATCTTGACGACTCCATTTCAGAAGATAAAATCGTCGTCAAGAAAAGGCAGGATGCCGTCTCTTCCACAGCTAGTACCACTAGCTCCAAAAAAGGTTTCCATTTGAACTTTCAGGTTCAAGTAGATGAACCTGAGAAAAAGGAATAGATAGAAAAAAAAAGTCAAGCACATAAAAAAGAAAAAGAAATAAAAAAGGAAACTGTACAATATAACTTAATCGCCATCTTTTCACCATCGGTCACATCAATTTAATTTTAATTTTAACTTTTTTTTTTTTTTTGTTTATTTTAATTTCACCACAACTAATTTATTCTTTTTGCAATTAATTTGTTTCAATTTTCTTCTTCTTTTTCACAGCTGCTAATTTTCTTTTCCAATTCCAATTCCTATTTCCAAAGATAAAGTGTTCAGAATTCTATAATATTATTAACCCTGGGATAAATTTTTATTTTTAATTTTTTTAATTTTTTGATTTATTTTTGTTTTATTAATTATACACATTTTAACAAATACATTAGACAAATATAATACAATATAATATGCACATTTAAAATATAACCTCACTATAAATAATACCACGCTATACAATAGTTTAACAAAGTTAATCATTATAGCGAGTACCATCGGCTCATCGCTAATAAACTCCGGCACGCTTGTTGATTTTGGGATTTTTTGAGCTTTTTTGCTTTTAATTTTTTTTTTGTACGCGGGGTTGAAAGAAAATAAGCAACTCACGCTCCCTTTGTTTGAATAAGAAAGATCTTGCCAAGGGCACTCTGTATTTAAACTAGCAACGTTTTGCACAGCAGAGACGATACACCTCAAGAGGAACAGGACGAGTAAATAGATGACAGTTGCTGAGACACGGCCCAAACCGTGGGAGACTGTTAATAACGTTGCAAGCGGTGCTGACTACGATGGTGAGGCTAACAGTTTGATGACGAGGAGTGCTGAGGGCGGGAATGTAGACGATATGAATAGAGATGGGTCGGAGCCACCTGAGGTAGTGCCACGGCCGCCGGGGCTTACGAGTGGCAGTGGGTTGAATGACATGTACAGGACAGGCGGAGGCTACGGGTACGATGGAGGCATGTATGGAAATACCGGCATGTATAATAGTGGTGGAGGGATGTTTGGAGGGATGTATGGTGGTGCTATGAATAGATATGGTGGTGGTATGTACGGTGGTGGATTCGGAAATTACGGGTCGTTTTATGGTAACGGTATGTATGGTGGTGGGTATGGTGACGGTAATATGAATGGACTTGAGCAGATCAGTGAGTCAACCAGGGCCACATTTCAACTAATCGAAAGTCTAATCGGTGCGGTTACAGGATTTGCACAGATGCTGGAGTCAACTTACATGGCCACACATAACTCTTTCTTCACCATGATATCAGTCGCGGAGCAATTCAACTATTTGAAGGAAGTGCTAGGGTCTGCGTTTGGTATTTTTGCCATTATGAAGTTTTTAAAAAGAGCTCTTTACTACGTTACTCAAGGGAAAATGGGTACACCCCCGCCAAAAGCAATTAAAGGCGGTTCGAAAGGATCCTCTCCTTTGATCCAGGAGTTTAGCAGATTCTCACTTCGTGGAGACGAAAAGACGCCTGCTAGGAGAATAACATGGAAACCCTTAATATTCTTTTTGGCTGCGGTATTCGGGTTCCCATACTTGCTGAACAAGTTCATAGCCAAATTACAAGAAGTACAACGTAGAAACGGCGTAACGATGGGTGCCAATGGTGACGGGCCCATCGATCCTTCAAAGTTAGAGTTTGCCAGGGCACTGTATAATTTTACACCAGAAAATCCTCAGGTTGAAATTACACTCAAGAAAGGTGATTTAGTCGCTATATTGGCGAAGGCTGACCCACTAGGACGTTCATCTGATTGGTGGAAAGTACGAAACAGAGAAGGACAATCGGGTTATGCTCCTTATAATTATCTTGAGATCATCAAAAGAACAAAAAAGAATAGCACACCATCAACTGAAGAATGATAATAATAATGAAATAAGAAGCCAACACATAAACTGCATTATTAGATAAGGCCATTTCAATCACTGTCAATATAACAAAAAAACAAAAAAAATGTAAATAACTTTGCATCCAATTTCTATACAGAGCTATCAAAATCAGTTACATTACATCTTATATATACATATGTACGGTTTACAAACATTATAAGAAAGCTAACCATTGGTAATTTATACTTTGGTATGTGATATATATTAGCAAACTACGACTGTGTATAACTTTAGCTAGAAAAAACTACAGCTATCAATGTCAGATGTGTATAACAAAAATAAACAATAAAAAAAAATATTATTACTTTATAATTTTTATATGTATTACATGAAATCGTCGTCACCGAAGTCGTCGAAGTTATCAACATCGAAGTCTTGATCTTTCTTGAAAGCACCACCCAAGTTGGTCTTAGCCTTAGCCTTCTTCTTACCGGCACCACCAGTAGCGGTACCACCCTTGACACGAGCTAGACGTGCTTGTCTCTCAGCCTTCTCCTTGTCCTTGATCAAAATGTTCAAAGTAGCGACAGTTTGTCTAATGTTTTCGATGGACATTGGCTTGGAGATGTCTCTGATCAAATCAATAGCCAAAGATGAGGAATAGTTTAGTGGGGATGGTTCATGCATGGTTACAATGGCGGTGGCCAAAGCCTTTCTCAAGTCTTGGTACTCCTTCTTAGTTTCAGCCTTGAACAATGGATGTTCCTCGATTGGGGTGTCCTTTGTCACAGCTGGTCTCAATAGAGCAGCTTGTGCGGCTAGTTCCTTCTCCTTCTCCAAAGCACGAGCAGCTGGATGTTCACCAGCCATCTCTAGATCACCCAGCAGATCCGCAGCATTGTTCAAATCAGATTCCAACTCAGCTTTCTTCAACAGTTCCTTCCTAGTCTTCTCGTCCAAAGTATCAATTGCCAGCAACCCTTGCTCCTTCTTCTTGTTCTTATCCTCCTTGGTGTTCTTCTTGGCACCAGCCTTTGGCTTAGGAGTCTCTTTCTTCTTCTCTTCTTCTGGCTCAGCATCCCAGGAGTCCATGATAGGCTCATCACCTGCAAAATCGACCTCGGCGTCCCATGAATCCATCAAGACCGCATCGTCATTACCAGCATCGTCCCAAGACATCGTTTCTAGTACTTTATGGTGTTGTTTTTTAGTGTTTTCTGTCGAACTGGAGAATTAATATGAAAAAACAACTACCTCATCGTGATGTACCAAGAAATGTGCCAATTGGCACCTCATCAAAGAAAAAAAAAAATTGAGTGAAAAATTATTTCTGCCACAGGTGTCTCGTTACAAATGATACATTTGGTAAATGATAATAAAACCTCACAGACAATGCTCAATTAGGTTACTGACTGTTTATTTTATTTGTGAAAAAAATAATAAATAAGGATATTTAAAATAAATATATGTTGATGGAAAGGTTTCATCGTGTCTATGTACAAAAAATCGTTAAAAAAGTTCAAAAAAATTGGTTGGTGAAATCACTCTCAGTGATCGATACTCGTTTCCTGGAGGAGAGAGGCGTTCTTCTTCTCTTCTATCTTCTGCATGATGTAGGACATGCCCTGTCTGCTATACTTCACGTTCTCGTCGAAGATAGACCTTGACCAGTTCTCCAGCTTGGTTTTGATGCCGAACCGGAACCCGCTGCTGAACTTCACCTGACTCACCACTTTGGTTTTACAGCTGGCGAAGTCGTAGTCGTACGTGCTGTACTCCTCCACTTGCATGATCCGCGTGTGGTCCAGATTCCTCGTATACGTCTCCATCTTCCCACTCTGCGGATCCACCACAGACATCTCTATAACCCAGGACTCGCTGATCTTCCCCATGAAGGCCCTGGCCCAACCGGGCATGTTCCCTGACTTCTTCAACAACCTCGTAGTATGCAGCTTCCCATCCGGTGAGACTTGCTGCGCTAAAGTGTCAATAGACTTCACAGTCCGAGAGTACGGGTTCGGGTACCTGTTGAAAAAGGCACACGAGACAGAAGCAAAGTCATTATCAAACACATGCACACTCCTGTGAACCAAAACCATTTCGCTTACCTTATTATTTCTTCTTTCAGTCTGGTATGTGCAAGGTATTTTAAATGTATAAGACTCTCTCTCCCTTTCCTTTTAAGCATTCATTTTGTCTTGATGCAAGAAAAAGAAAATCAAAGCGGGGGGAGAAGAAACGATGAATACGACAGAGGGTAACACAGTTGCTATGAATTGAACAGTACAAATGTCCTTTTTGTATTAGCTCAGAAGTAATAACATTATCTATTGGTATGTATGTCTACACAGTTTTCTTTCTTTTGTATATGTTTATATTAAATATATCAGGGGTGTCAAGAATAAGAACTCAATAACATCACATCCCACTTGCCCATAACTTCCAACGAATTAGTATGGGCGTGTGGTCTAGTGGTATGATTCTCGCTTTGGGCGAACTTGAAGAAAATTCGAGTACAACATCACAAGCATGCGAGAGGCCCTGGGTTCAATTCCCAGCTCGCCCCAATTCTTCTTTTTTTTCACTTTAAATATACAACTGGCGCAGATAGAATATGCCAGTGGTGTATTTGTAAACATCTCTTTGTGCGGGTATTACAATAATACTCATGTAACATTACCTTATTATTTACTTGCATGATGTAAAATACAACTATATAACCTCGTACTCCACGATAAAGCACCGATCGGTGTTTCCACTGTTTAAAAACACCGTACTGGTTTGTTGTGCAGTAAAATCACTGTTAACTTTTAAGCACCAATCTATTGGACTTTGGATGCTGCAAATGATTCAACACTGAACATACCTGTAGATACCATCAATACAAGGCGAGGGAGAGCTATACAGTGTTCTAACCAATATTACATATCGAATCATTAGTATAATAATATATAGCTAATGGTAGAGGCTAGGAGAATCTTTCATGGTCTCCAGAGATACAGAATACTAGTTATTACAACGAATTGTAGTAGTGCTGTCATGATGGGGGTCGTAGCTTCAAGTATTGAGTCACCATCGGGAAGTTTCAAGCTAAAATGGTCATTGGATAATATAATTGCGACAAAGCCGAAAATTTTGGTAATGAATAAAATGCTGGGCCCTATGACCAATAAATATCGTAGAATGCGAACCCTTGTCAATTCAGAGTGTGGGTCAGAGGTCTTTAGGTGGCTTACAGAACTTTTCAACATCTCTAGTGCCGTGGGCCATAAAGAAAATTGCAGCATGTGGACACTGGATAAAAGTATTAGTGGAAATTCTGGATTTTCACCCAACTTGTACGCCGCTGCAAATCCGATAAGCGGTACTCCAATGTATATTACCAATTTCAAACTTCTTTCAACAATTTTTGGGTTTGATCCCACATTGTTTCCCATAATGAAGAAGGCAAATCGATACAATAAGATTGTCTCACTAACCACGGCAAACATCTCTACCGTATATTTGTGCACAAAGGAAGGATCTACACATCTGTAGAAATGCCACTGGAGTATGCTATCAATGGTCCGGATGAGTAGAAGGTAAACACGCTGTCTGTGTAGCCTAGTCCCAAAGGACCTAGAATTCAGAAGCATACATGCGTATAGCACCGTGACCATGGCGTATCCTACAGCAAGCAAACCGTGTGCCTTCATTAGACGAAACTGCGTTACTGTCATCTCACCAAAATAGCTATGAAAGTGGGCCTCTCCGCAAACATTTGGTCTCTTGGTCTTAGAATCTGCAGTAACACAGTAAATTCCATCATCCTCGATCTCCAATTGACAGCTGGTTTCATTTGGTGATGTCAACTTGCAACTTGCATACTTTTCTGGCCATGTTTTGTCGTGTTTCCGAATATAATGTCCCACTAACTCTTTAGTACAGTGACCTTTAGTTACATCATCCTCACTACATATTTCAAAAGGGCGGTGATAATGAATACGGCGGTAAATCTCTCTCATTGGCTTATTTTTGCTGTGAAGGAATATTCCAACTTGCATTTCTGTTCCTTCCTTGAACTCACTGTTCATGATAAAGGATACATAAGCGTCACCTGTGTTGCCTGCTCTCATATCCTGGCATTTTACGCTGTCATCAACGCGAGCTATATCTACACTATTGACACCGACGAAGAGCAGCAATGCCGATACAATAAGATTCATGAAATACGTAGATAGTGGGGTTATCTGTGATAGGTTCATCTGTGATGGGATCAAATGTGATGGGGCAATCATCACTTTATATAATATAGTATCTTGAATCATAAACGTGTGGGGTGGTGCCACTTCTGTCTTTCGTCGATCCCGACAAAACAGTCATGGTTCTATAAATAGTATCTACATAACAAGTTTTGCTATATTTCTCGTTAGCCAGGGGGAATCCACCAATTTTTATTGGAGCTCTTATATATCAATTACGTATCCAGTAAAATAGTTGGAGATACAAAAAGAAAGCAAATCGACTCCATGCAACTTCCTTGAAGACATAGTTGCTGGATTACATAACAAGAGAGCTCAATGCTATCCAACTAACAGCTATCGCTATCTCACCTGGAGGTGGTATTGCTATTATACCCCCCAATAAACTCGTCACGTGGTATTTATATGTGCTATAATATCATACTGTACGAATCACTAACAACGAATGTGCTTTTCTAGTTTTTTGTTTTTTCTTTTGAGGGAACAAGAATTCATTTCATTGAAAAAGAGATGGAGAATAGCCTAACTGCAAACCATTTTATTTATAGCACAGAGAGCAGTAAACAAGGCTGTAATTTGCAACAGATTGAGAGCGATAATGTCTGATTTGGATGAGGATCTTTTGGCTTTAGCCGGTGCCGATGAGAGTGATGAAGAGGAGGTTTTGACCACGACTAACAAGAGAGGTAAGAGTTCTACCAGTGCGCCAGTGAAGAAGAGGAGGATAGAGGCTGATAGTGACGAGGAAGACGAGGATGACTATAATCCTGACGATGGGTACCGTGACGATGAAGAAGAAGAAGAAGAAGAAGAAGAGAATCCCTTCCCGTTGGAAGGCAAGTATAAGGATGAAGCTGATAGAGCGCATTTGGAGTCGTTGCCGGAAATGGAGCGTGAAACGATTCTGTTTGATAGATCGCAGGTGATGCGTAAGTACCAGGAGAGAAGGCTGTTCAGAGAGCGTGGAAGGAACCTTAAACAGCAAAGGGCCGGTTCTGCCGGTGCCAGTGCTGGTGAGAAGACACGTACTTCCACTAGATCAACCAGAGTCACTGGTCATTCAGACATTAAGGCTTCTAAACTGTCTCAATTGAAAAAGCAAAGAGAGAAGAAGAGCAAAGAACGTAGAGGCTCGGATTACGAGGATAGTGAAGACGATTTTATTGATGAGGATGAATACCAGGATGAAGTTGTGGAAGAGGACAGTGATTACAAGGATGACGACGACGAGGAAGGTTACAATCCATATGCTAGAAAGACCAAATATAGCGAGGCTGCTGAAGAAGAGGATGACGAGGTTGAATGGGCAGAACAGTTGGATAGAGATGTTGAGGTACAGGATTTCAACAAGTTAAGAATTGGTAGATCATTTGTTGCAAAATACTGTTTCTATCCTGGTTTCAATGATATCGTAAAAGGTACATACGGTCGTGTTAACGTTGGTGTTGATAAGCGTAGCGGTAATGTTACTTATCGTATGGTGAAAATAGAGAAGGTCTTTATACAAAAACCTTACAACATGGGTAAATTTTTCACTAATCAATATTTCGGTGTTACTCAAGGTAAAGATAGAAAAGTGTTCCAAATGAATTTCTTCAGTGATGGTCCGTTTACCGAGGGTGAATATGAGCGTTATTTGAAATCTCTAGATAGCTCAAATATTCCTAAACCATCACCATATACATTAAAGAACAAGGAGAAAGAGATCCATGAATTTGTAACACAACAATTGACCGAGAAGTTAACAGATGAAATAGTGCGTAATAGAATGGTATTGAATAAAAAGTTGTCTGGTACAAACGCTGTCCTTGAAAAGACTATTCTAAAAGACAAACTACGCTATGCCCAAGAGAACAACAATGAGCGTGATGTAGCCAAGTATTCAGCACAACTGCGGAACTTTGAGAAACGTTTATCCTCTTATGAAAAACACCATGAAAACGATCAAGCTGATATGAAGAAGCTGGAGAAGTTAACTTCGAAAAATATCAAGTTGAATATGAGTAGGATTAGAAATGCCGAATCGCTGAAGAAAGAAGACGACACCAACTTAGACTCCAAGAGTGATCCTTTCAGCAGATTAAAGACAAGGACGAAGGTTTATTACCAAGAAATCCAAAAAGAAGAAAATGAAAAGGCTATGGAAGAGGCTGCCCAGGAACAAATGAAATTAGATGAAGAGACAAAGAAGAAGAAAGACCAAGAACTAATGCTAGCTGAATTCAGAAGAATTGGTGGTCTACAAAAAATAATTAGTACCATTAACGTCGATATTCAACTTGACCTTTAATGCCTTATCTCGATAAACTAGTCAAGCATATATAGTAGGTATTTATAACATAGATATACTTATAATAATTTGTAATATAATTCATTGTAAAAAAAACAGAAAAAAATTGGACGCAATATAAATATAAACTGTCAATTTTATTTCACTTTTGCGATGATCATCGAATTAAAAAAAGAAAAAAAAAATAATAAAGCATCTTGTAGTTTATTTCAGTTAGATACAGATAGTACGAGGCAGCTAACAAAATCAAATGGATATTGACCAACATGTTGAAGATATAGCTAATCTAGTCAAAGAATCGTACTTCAAACTCTCGAAAACTAGTCGACCCACTGTCCGTTCAAATGGTATAAAAGAAGGCACAATAGTAGCAAGTGTAATTGCAATCAGAACTGATACTGGTAATTTAAGACTAATAAGTACTGCAACTGGTGTTAAAGCAACTCCAAATTCTGAATTGAAAAGAAGCAATGGTAAGATAGTTCATGATTGTCATGCTGAAATATTAGCACTACGAGGATTAAATTCAGTCATATTAAAACACATTTTATTTATTAAAGATGGGCAAGAGTCCGATTTGCTGATCAAATCAGGAATACCTGGAAAATTTAAATGGAGAGATGAACTTGTACTAGTGTTATTTATTTCCAAATTGCCCTGTGGTGATGCCAGCATGTTTTCTTTAAAAGAATCCACGGCTGCTGATGTTAATCAAGATAATATCCATTATAGTGATTCAGACGAATCTCAGTATTTAGACCCATCCGTTAGAACTATCTTACGAGGCAGAAGCAATTTCGAGAAGAAGGGATATGTTAGGAGTAAACCTGGTAGAATTGATTCCAAAATCACTTTCTCGAAATCATGCACGGACAAGTTGTGCATACGACAATGTTCTTCTGTACTTAACGCTCTCACATTTAGCTTACTTGAAGTTCCAATATATCTCGAGTATTTAATTGTCCCCAACCTAACCAAGGATGAGATCAACTATGCCAAGAAATCATTTCATGATCGTATTAATACCAAAGATCATCTATTAGATATAGTATCATGTAAATTTGATTTCCCGGATGATCTTACTCAGGATAATGAGCCTTCTCCCATGAGTTCAATAAAAATTTATTATAAACCGGATGATACGCACGAGGAACAGATCCTCAATGGATTGAAAAATGGGTATTATACCAAACCTTCGAAACCTATACGTAAGAATGCTCAGTCAATCGTGAGCAGATACACACAGTGGTCACAGTACATCCAAATCAACCCAGAGTTTAAAGATATACCGTACCTAACCCTCAAAGAGTATTGCTTAGATAGAAAATTGAGAATCGATGAAGTAAAGAAGGTACTATCTCCTGACGGATGGGTTCATACGTATGACAATTTTACAATGACATAATACTATATATAAGTAGATAAATTTTATAATTGTACTGTTCAAATAACAAACAAAAAAAAACAAATGGCATAGATATTTAAGCATCCTCTTCTTCATCCTCATCATCAATAATCTCCTCTTCTTCGTCTGCACCGTTGCTGTCGGCAGCCAGGGCAGCACCTTGCAAGAGGTCAATCAAATCGTCTTTGTCCTCGCCATGCACAAGATCAAGTGGTAGCTGGTTATTCTCATTTTTTATCCTTGGATCAGCACCAACTTCGATCATGTTTCTTGCAATAAACATACCGTGCTCGGGCTCCTCATCACAGTACCTCACCGTCAAGTGCAGTGGTGTATCACCGTCAACATTACGCGGATCAATCTCGATCCCACCCTCTTGGTCCAGGATAGAGTCCAGGACTTCCCAGGACCCGTATTTACAGCACAAATGCAGCGCAGTATTGCCCAACGGATCCTTAGATGTGTTGATAAGCTCCGCTATCTTGTCAGCGTCATGCTCTAGCCCAGTATAGATTTGTTCAAGCAGATCAGTGTTGTTTCTCCTGGAAGCGTCCAGCAATTGTTCTCCAAAACTAGCTCCTTCAGTGGCCATATTGTTTAAGCTATAATGATTCAATTTGGTATGGTTTCCCCCTTCTGAATGGTCTTCAGAACCTAGTTTCCCTATTTCTTTTGAAATTCGAAGTTATTTTGTAAAGAGCGATTTTCTGTAATCAAGGCCAACAAAAAAAAAAAAAATGTTAAATCAATAAATTAAAAATAAAAATCGATGGGATCACCAAAGACTCTTTAGAAGCTTACCAGATAGAGATCAGGAAACAAATCCACGTACAATGGATTTCAATGTATTGATTGAGCAAGCGCAGTCACCTGAAAACCGCGTGCGTGAAGCTGCGGAGGCTCAATTGCTGAGTGGATGCGATGCCAATGCCACGATGGTGTTTCAATCTTTGGTCCAGATAGCTAGAGATGGCCAATTACAGCTGACTTTCAGGCAGTTTGCACTGTTGTCTTTGAGGAAATTGATTACCATGTATTGGAGTCCCGGGTTTGAGAGTTTTCGGAACACTTCAACTGTGGACTTCCCAGTTAAACAGATGGTTCGTGACGTGCTGGTTGAATTATCCCTGGATAACTCTCAGGATAGCAAAATTAGAAACAGTAGCTCTTACTGTATTGTGCAGATTGCAGCCACAGATTTCCCAGATGAATGGCCTCAATTGTTGAGTGTGCTGTACGGGGCCATTGCCGAGTCTCACTCTCTAAACGCGATTCAACTGTTGAATGAGATCTTTGATGATGTGATCTCAGAAGAAATGTTCTTTGAAGGCGGTATTGGTGTAGAGACACTACAAATTATTTTCACTATACTAACTTCTAGCGAGTCTTCCATCGAGGTGAAGACAGCGGCACTAAAATTATTCTATGCATGTCTCTTGCTGATGTCTTCCCTGGATAGTCAATCCACAGAAAAGAGGAAACAACTGGTTGCAGAGTGTATCCCTAAAGCACTGGCAACTATGTCTCAATTGGTCGAAATTGCCAAGTTGGATGAGGTGACAGGACCTGCAATGAGACAAATGCTATCCTTTAAGGATAAGCTTTTTGAGGACTTGAACTTTGTAAGAGAAAACTTTCCAAAAAGATTTTTCAGTAGAGAATTTGATGAAAAGGTTACTACATTAACAATTGAAGATTTAGGAAAGTTATCGTTGATATATAAGCATTCCTTCAAAGAGACCACTGATGACGAAGAACTCTCTCTATTTGAAAACTGTACAATTCATATATTAGAGTATCTAGGGTTTTCAGTTCCTAAATTAACTCAAACACAAATTTTAAATGTAATTGAACATGCGGTTAGTCTCTGTGAAATCAGTTCCTCACAATTGGATGCATGGAACTCTGACTTCAATGATTTTGTTTCCAAAGAGACCAGTTTAGCTGCATCCTTTTCTATTCGTGATCAATTTGCAGAGCTAATTGGTATATTTGAGCCTGTTGAATTAAGTAGCAGTTTCAGTTTCTTGGTCGAGACTTTTGTTACAAGAGCTGATCAAATATCACCGGAACAGCTTGAATCGATTCTGTATCTAATACAATGTCTAATAAGTACTGATGATGATTTTGAAAATGAAAGTGCCGTTTCCACACTTCTCGAATTTATTAAACCACTGCTGGGGTTGGAACAACAGATTGACACGTATGTCCTAGTTAGACTTCTGTTAATTATTCCAAAGCTTTTAGGAAAATTTATGGAAAACCTACCAAATGTTAAAGACTTAGTAAAGGTTTTCTTGAACGATATCTTATCAAAAGCGGCTTCCTCAGAAGAGGACGTTGTTAAAATATCTTCCTTGATAGCGTTTACATACTTTGCGAACTATGTTGAAATTCTATCTGTTTTTGGGATCGAAGCAACACATACAATTCAATCTCAATTATTGAACTTAGTCGAGCAAATAACTGAAGATTCCGCCGATGATACAAATGGTCTGTTGATGGAAGTCCTAAATTGTATCATTGACTGTAATAGTTCTGAAGAGATCGATATCAACCTGTTCAAATTAGAGTTTAGATTAATTTTATTGATATCAGGAAGAGATCCTGCGAATATTCAGGTCTCTATTGAATCTCAGGAGTGTCTGACGAAATTGTTGAACAATGTTACTGTCGATGGATATATTTCCTATGTTGATATGTGTTTACCTTCATTCGTTAATATCATTAAGGGAAATTCCAATTTGAACTATAAATACACGCCTCTTCTATCCTTAGTGCTTGAGTTTATTGCCGTTTTTATGAAAAATAAACCAAATAACTCTTTGCTTCCAGACAATGTTTCTGAATACGTCTTCGACCCACTAATAGATTGTTTGATGAAGTCTACAGAAGAAGAAGTCTTGCAGATCTCTACAGAGGCCTTCAGTTATCTGATACGTAACACCGGTAAAGCTATAATAATACCTAAATTAGAAATAATTGTGAAAGTACTAGACAGACTCCTATCTGCTGATATTACGGACTCAGCTGCCATGAATGTTGGTACGTTAATATTGGCATTAATGACAGAATACACCAATGAAATCAACTCCTTGCTACCGACAATCATTGCTGCTGCAGTTAACAGGCTGAACTTATCACAAAATATAACTACTCAGCAAAATTTGGTATCCCTATTATGTTTTCTGACATGTCATGATCCTAAACAAACAGTTGATTTCTTAAGTGAGTTTAAGATTAAAACCAAAAGCGGAGAAGAAGAAGTTGCTTTGACTCCGACAATGCAGAAATGGTTTGAAACTTTTGAAATCATTAGAGGTGAGAATAGAATCAAAGAGAACATTGTAGCTCTGAGCAAACTATTTTTCTTGCAGGACCCTAAATTATCTACAATAAATGTCAATGGTGACATTGTTCCTTATGAAGGTGATTTGATTGTCACCAGGTCTATGGCAAAAAATATGCCAGATAGATATACACAAGTAACAGCACCTGAAAAGATAGTCAAGCTATTCGTTGCCGAATTGGGATTCCAAAGGAGACAGAAGAACCCAGAAGAATTATTGACCACGGATGACACAAGAGGCCTCGGATACAAACCAAATGCACACTCGAATGTCAATGAAGACGACGGTGACGATGACTGGGAAGATGTTGACGACGTTTTGGACTACGAAAAGTTGCAAGAATATGTGGACGACGAAGAAGATGTATACGGCATTGAGGATGACGATGATATCAATCAGATCACAGGTTTACAGAACATCCCTCAGACCATTCCCGAACTTCTGAAAGAGTTTTTCAAAGAAGTGGCCCAGAAGAACATTGGCAATTTTGAAGAAATCTACGGCAGACTCTCGGAGAACGAACGCAAGATTATTTCAGAAACCGTTTTATAGAAAGCCAAACAAACAACTATATATGTAATATTTATTGAATATATACTTCCATTGTTGAATACACAAATTGGATCAAGAAAAATTGAATGTCGCAAAAAGGTGAAAAAAAAAAAAAGGAAACAAATATTGAAATTGCAATGGTAGACAATGAACATCTTTCAAAAGTATGTGGCACTACAGAAGCTCGCATTTCCAAAGAGCACGGCTAAATTTCGATAAGTGCAATGGGAGATGTTGCATTTAAGGCATTTCTCGACCAGTTAGTTCCAGACAATGCGGTGGTTCCTGTGAAACTGCCTATGCGGTCATCTAAGCTGGTCTTAGACGAGTCAGCTTACCATCAGAATCCAGATCTATATGTTAATGGTGTGTATGATGAGCGTGTGGTTGACAATGAAGGTAATCCCGAGACAATTGCCTCCCGGTATCGTTCTGGTATCCAATTATTGGATGACCATGATTTCACTAATGTGACGCACCTGGCGTACTGGAAGGCCTCTTCATGCAAATCTGGGAACGGAATATCAAATGCTATCGATGATAATTTTGACAATTATTGGCAGAGTGATGGCATTCAGCCCCACACCGTCGAAGTATACTTCAGCAAGAGGATGGACATAGCATTGATTGCGATGTTTTTGACATTATCAGCTGATGAATCCTACACACCGCGTATTATAAACATACATGCGGGCAACAGTCCGTCTGACGCAGTATACTACAAGACCCTGGAGGTCACTAACATGAACGGATGGGTTGCTCTAACGTTCGAGGATAACCTCCCGACTGAGAAGCTCCTGAAGTGCCAGTACTTAAGGTTCACCTTCCCTATAAACCACGAAAACGGTAAGGATACCCACCTGCGTGGCATACGAATTTACACTAAATCCAGGGCAGATAACCCTCAGGATCACGTCCCAAAGTTCCAACCAAACATGCGTATCCTAGACGAGTTCAGCCTGAGATAAAATAGCTATATAGATATGTAGAGGACCAATTGAGTTGTATTATACAGTGTAAGTGTGTTAACAATAAATGATTGTGTTTTGTTGCATAACAATGGTAAGTTTACATTGTTGATGTTGTTGTTGTTTGAGGGCATCGCATCGCAACGAAGAAAATTTTTTATTTTTTTAAAATTTCAACGGCTGAAAAAAAAAAAAAAAATTGAAAGGACTAACAAACGTCATACTTTCTTAATTAAATACTTGCCGGAATAATATCTAGAAGAGATTCTTTCCTCAGAACCGAATTGGCTTGCTTGATTCTAAATTGAGATTAGAAAGGTGAAGACTTCTTTTAATCTGGAACCGAGAAGAGGATCGAAAACAAAAGACAGAGAGAAACCAATTTGACAAGGAAGAAAAAAAAAATGTCTGATTTAGAGACCGTTGCGCAGTATTTGGCTGATTCTGTGGTTGCTTCCACTTCTAAATCCGCTGAGAAGAGCTTGAGGCAATTGGAGACGCAGGACGGGTTTGGATTGACGTTATTGCATATTGTCGCGTCCTCTAATTTACCAATTGCCACACGTTTGGCTGGTGCTCTGTTCTTTAAGAACTTCATTCGCAGAAAATGGATTGATGAAAATGGTAACCATTTGCTCCCTGCCACTAATGTCGAATTGATCAAGAGTGAAATTGTTCCACTGATGATATCGTTGCCTGGGAATCTTCAGGTCCAAATCGGTGAAGCTATATCTGTAATTGCCGATTCCGATTTTCCTCAGAGATGGCCTAGTTTACTGGATGATTTGGTGACTAAACTTTCTCCAAATGATATGGTGACCAACAAGGGTGTCTTGTCTGTGGCGCACTCCATTTTCAAAAGATGGAGGCCGCTGTTTAGAACTGATGAATTGTTTTTGGAGATCAAAATGGTGCTGGACAAGTTTACCGTTCCATTCCTAAGTCTAATGAAATCTGTTGACGAACAAATTGATGCAAAGAAAACTGACCAAGCTAGTTTGGAGATATTATTCGACGTCTTGTTGCTATTAATCAAACTATACTACGATTTCAACTGCCAAGATATTCCAGAATTTTTTGAAGACCATATCCAGGAAGGTATGGGTATGTGGCACAAATACTTATCTTACGAAAATCCACTACTCGAGGATCCTGATGATTCAGAAAATGCTAGTGTACTAATTAGAGTCAAAACATCTATTCAAGAATTAGTGCAATTATACACCACAAGATACGAGGAATTCTTTGGACCCATGATTAATGAATTTATTCAAATTACTTGGAATTTGTTAGTAAATGTCTCGAACCAACCAAAATATGACATTCTCGTTTCGAAATCATTATCCTTTTTAACAGCAGTTGCAAGAATACCTAAGTATTTTGAAGTTTTTAACTCAGAGACAGCAATGCATAGTATAACTGAACAAATTATCTTACCAAACTTCACTCTTCGTGAGGAAGATGTGGAATTGTTTGAAGATGATCCAATGGAATACATCAGAAGAGATCTGGAAGGTTCTGATACGGACACAAGAAGAAGATCTTGTGCGGATTTCTTAAGTGAATTGAAAGAAAAGAATGAAGTACTGGTTACTAATATCATTTTGGAACATGTTAAGAAGTTTTATGAACAGTACACTGCCAACCCACAGGAGTTTTGGAAGTACAAGGATTTGTACATTAATTTGTTCACCTCTCTAGCAGTTAAAGGTACAATTACACATACAGGTGTTACTTCAATTAATACTATGATTGATGTTATCAACTTTTTCACAAAGCAAATTCTACCTGATCTAACATCCGGAAATGTTCCTCATCCAATCTTAAGAATTGATGCCATCAAATTTATATATATTTTCAGGAATCAACTAAACAAACAACAATTGATCGAGCTACTACCTCTGTTAGCTAACTTTTTGAATAGCGAAGAGTACTTGGTTTACACTTATGCTGCCATTACTATTGAAAGAATTCTAGCTATACGTGAGTCACCTTCATCTCCGGTGTTTATCTTTAACAAGAACGATTTATCAGGTAGTGCACAGGTTTTGATTACTAATTTATTGGGTCTAATAAAAAAGCAAGGTGATACTCCAGAAAAATTGGCCCATAATGAATTTTTAATGAGGGCCGTTTTCAAAGTTCTTCAAACTGCAGAAGATACATTACAACCAATGACATCAGAACTAATGACTCAATTCGTTGGAATTGTTGATATCATTTCCAAGAACCCATCTAATCCAAAGTTTTCCCACTACGTTTTTGAATCTATTGGAGTTTTGTTACATTATGCATCTTCACCAATTCTGGAACAGATTGTTGAACAAATGATGCCATCTTTCATGCATGTTTTATCCGAAGATATTCAAGAGTTTATTCCATATGTTTTTCAATTAGTTGCATATGCAGTTGAAAACTTGCAGACTATTCCATCATCGATTCAACAACTAAGTCAACCTATCTTGGCTCCATCTGTTTGGGAACTAAAAGGTAACGTTCCTGCAGTTACTAGACTACTGAAGGCATTTATTAAGAAAAACTACAGTATCTTTTCAGATTTGGTTCCTGTATTGGGTATATTCCAACGTCTAATTGCCTCGAAAGCCTACGAAGTTCATGGATTTGATCTACTAGAATGTATCTTCTTTTCAATTGACTTGGAAATACTAAGACCGTTTATCAAGCAAATTGCAGTTTTATTATTACAAAGATTGCAAAGTTCAAAGACAGAAAGATACGTTAAAAAGCTAACGGTTTTCTTAGGACTCGTTGCGTACAAATTAGGTCCAGATTTTGTCGTATTCTTTATTGATGAAGTTCAGGAAGGTGTGTTCAGCCAAATCTGGAGTAATTTCATTATCCCAACAATTCCAACTTTGGGTAATTTATTAGATAGAAAAATTACATTGTTAGGTTTGAACAGCATTATCAGCGCTCCAAGCAGTTTCCAAAATAAATATCCAGACTTAATGATCCCTACAGTTTCAGCTGTCGTTACCACAATTGTGTCTGATAGTGTAGCTACTGTCAAGAACGATTTTGTTGATCTAGATAACATCGAAGAAATATCTACTTTTGGTTCTCACTTTAGTAGATTGGGAAGCATTGCCGAAAAAACATTTGATCCGGCACCTGAAGTGGACATTAATGAAGGAATCAAACTCTTTGTTTTGCAAGGTCTTAAGAAATTTAATGAAATGTCAAATAACCTGCTGATAACATCAGTGGTTTCACAGTTACCAGAATCATCCCAAAACGTTTTCAAACAGTTGTGGGTTACACAATAAAAAATTTAAGTCTTCTGGGATATATTGCATTTTTTCATTTTATTATAACTATTCTCTCTTTCACTTTATAGAAATATGTCTTTCATTCCTCATCCGTGTTTTTTTTATTTAAAAACCCTTTGTACTAGTGGAAGATTTTGGGTTATAAAAGTTTTGAACCAAGTTATATAAATATTTTTATATATTTAAAAATTTTATATAAAAACTATTAATACAAAGAGGACATATTTACAATTTTAAGTGTGATTATTCCATGTCCACTGAAACTTGAATATTAATATTGAGATTTATGTTTTCTATTTCTTTATCGGGTTGGTATAGCCTTCAATTTATGGCAATAATTTAGGTCGTTAAAATATGAAACCAATAAGGAAGTATTATTATTGGTTATTATTGTTATTAGATAACAAATCCCCGACTAGGTGTTATGAATTATTTACAGTTGGTATTGATGTTGCAGAAGATATTAATTTGGAATCAACAGGGTTCATATCAGTTGATTTACCTTCCGATTCTTCAGAATTAATTTGAATATTTCCATTTTCAATTGTATTTGGTTTTAAGTTTCTATCAGGCTCCTTTATCCCAAGTTTTCTCTGTTCACCATTAACACTTCTACTTGTTCTAGTTTTATCACTATCCTTAGGTTTTGTATTACCTCTATCCTGTGAACTTTCATCAGTGACTAATGTGCCATCAGGATTCATCTTACCTTGATCTTTCAACTCCTGTATCTCAGCAGCAGTTAAAAACCTGCCGCCTTCACCTCGTGGTCTTCTCAAGGCATGTTTATGACGAGATTCATGTAGATATGGCCTTCTTTCTCTAGAGATACGAAGGGATTCCTCCAATTTGGCTCTTGCATACCGTCTTTTCAAAATTCTATAGTACTGTTTAGCGTTCACATAGTATGGTTGTTCTTCGGTTTTTGAACCATTTGCAGACCAGTTAATATTCTCAAAAGTCACATCTGGAGTACTCTTCATTGATGATTCTTGTGATACAGATGAGGGATTCCCATCGATATTAGGTCGGCTTGTTGATGGATTTCCCGTATTCGTTTTGTTCGTTTTCCTCTTTTTATTAGCGTTTGGAGTTGATTTTGGAGTATCATTTTTAATTTGCGATGATTGTTGTTCTGGAGGCTCGGAAATTTGTTCATTTCTTGGTTTATCTGCACCATCTTCTTGCTTAGATGTATCTAACCTCAAAAATTCAAATACACCTTCGGGTCTTTTCCCATTAGTCTCACTATTAGTAATTGGAGAAGTATTGATATCAGCATTAGTAGTGTCAATATTATTGCTGCTACTGTTGTCTTTTTTCTTGTCGTTTTTGTCGTCATTATTGTTACTATAATCTTGTTTATTGATCTGTTTCTCGGGAGATGCTCCTTCAGGAGAAACCGATAGATCAGGTACAATATTTTTATCGTCGTCTTTAGGAAAATACGGTGGACTTCTCAAGTTATTCAGAAGATTTGACGCACTTATATTCCTTGAAATTGGTAATTCGGACGGCAGTGATTGAACTGGCGAGGTTGATTGTTCTCTACTAGGACCTATCTGCTCTGAGACTCTTCTTAATTGATTGTACAAATATATTTCATCAGCATTCGGAGGCTGGTTCTCAATGTCATACTTACTCAACTCTGCAGAATTGGTCTCATCATTAGTTTGTTGTGGTGGTAACTCAATCGCTGGGGAATAAGAATCTTCATTCATTGTATTGGTTGTGTTAGAAGAGGGAATTATTATTGTTGATGTTTAAAAGAATATTAAAGGAAAGAATAATAAAGAAAAAATAAAAAAAATACTAGAGTCTCTAGATTAAGAATATCAAAATTTTAATCAATTAATACTGCAGAATGTTCCTTTTTTTTAATTTTTTTTTATCAAATTTATTCAAATACTGAGTAAATGAACAATAGTGTCCCACTATAGGTTGTCGTAGTTCGTTTTATAATAGAGTAAGGTAGGTATATTCCAGGTATATTCTAGGTATTTCCTATTGATGATTTTAATGTAGCAATGGTATTGAATTCTTCTCAATAACAACGATCTTGGAGTCTCTTTTTCTATGGTTCAAAGGAGGTGGAATTAAATTTTAATGTACTAAACTCTTTAAAGAAGTATCAAAGTAACTGTTATATCCCTTGGCTAGTACTTGTGCAGCTACAAAACTGTCAATCCTTTGATGAAAGCTCTCTGTTGTGCTTTTTAGCAACATTTCTCCCCCCTGCCATCGACTTTCTATGAAAATCACACTAGCGAGTTAGTATATAATGATATCGAAATAAGTTAAACTTTGGATCAAAGAATGCAGTGGGAATATTTACGCAATTAAATAAGATATTTACAGAATGATTTATATTATGCTGTTTTTTGTGTTTTTTTTTGTCTTGCCCAGTTTGTATAGTTCGAATAGAGCAGCCGCGGTCACACCCTGGATTCTTCTCGCTTGACCTATTGTCTCCGGTTGTACCTTATTTAGCAACATTTTGCATTCACTTGACAATGTTGGTAATGTAGCGTAATCAAATTCAGTTGGCAATTTAATCTGTTCATCGGCTTGGAATGCTCTAACGTACTGTTTTTGTTTAGCAATATATGGGTCGTACTTCGCAGAAACGTCTATCTTTAATGATACATGGTTTGGGATGTTATCCAGATGCAATGACAGTTCAGGAACTTTCTCAGCTAGAAATTTCAGTGTAATTCCGTTGTATCTGAATACTTCCCAAGCAGTTCTGTTTTTGGCAGAGTCGGAGACCGGGATACCTAATCTATTCGTCCAATTTCTTGCGTTCATATCATAGGTCATTAATTTTTCCTTAACTTCATTATATGTAGTTTTATCTTGTTGGAATCTAGCCCATCTTTCATCACCTACACATCCAATGTCTCTACCAATTCCAGTTAATCTCAAATCAGCATTGTCTGCTCTGCTGCTTATTCTAAATTCTGATCTGGAAGTGAACATACGGTAGGGTTCTACTACGCCATTGGTAACCAGGTCATCAATCAAAATACCGATATATGCGTCAGACCTTGACAATATCAATTGGGGTTTGTTTTGACTACTGAGACCAGCATTAACACCTGCGACTACACCTTGTGCACATGCTTCCTCGTAGCCTGTAGTACCGTTAATTTGACCAGCCAAGTACAATCCATTGATAAGTTTAGTTTCCAAAGTGTGTTTTAGTTGAGTTGGATCGACGTAATCGTACTCGACACCGTAGGCGGGATGAATTATTTTAACATTCTCCAGCCCCGGAACCATTTTCATCATCTTTTCTTGGACATCCTCGGGCATGGAATTGGATATACCATTAGGGTAAATCACGTCAGTATCGAGACCCTCTGGTTCTAGCCAAATTTTGTGTGAACTTTTATCTGAGAATCTGATGATCTTGGCCTCTATCGAGGGACAGTAACGTGGACCCTTTATGGTCTCTCTAATGTGCATGGACTTGTCTAGGTTTTGTCGTAGGTAATCATGTAGCTCGGGTGTAGTCGTGGTCCCGTAGCAAAGGAGTTGTTCCTTGATGGCGACTGTATTATTCATGAAACTCATTGGATGTGGGACTTTGTCACCGTACTGTTTCTCCAAGTGTGTGAAATTAATAGTCTTACCGTCGAGTCTTGCTGGAGTACCTGTCTTTAACCTACCCAGTTTAAAACCGGCGCTTTTCAGAGTTTCACTTAAACCGTAAGTTGGTGGTTCGCCAATTCTGCCTGCTGGGATACATTTCATACCAATATGTATCTCACCACTCAGAAACGTTCCTGTGGTAATGACAACTTTAGATGCATTTATCACGGACCCATCATCCAGGAGTACGCCATTGACAGCACCTCGGCCCGCACGCAGGATCAAATCCTTAACTTTACCCTGGTGCAGTTGCAAGTTATCTTGATTGGACAGCGCTTGCTGCATGCGCGACTTGTATATGGCCCTATCTATCTGTGCGCGAGGGCCCCACACAGCGGGACCTTTACTCTGGTTCAACATCTTGAAATGGATCCCTGCCTCATCGGTGACTTTCCCAACTACACCGTCCAGAGCGTCCACTTCTTTAATCAGCGTACCCTTACCAACACCACCAATGGACGGATTACAGGAACACGTACCTATCTGGTCCAATCGTGGTGTGATCAAGACAGTAGACGCACCTGTTCTTGCAGACCCAGAGGCAGCTTCACAACCGGCATGGCCACCACCTATAACGGCCACATCATATTTCCTGACATGAGAAAACGCTCTCCTAAAACCAACAAAACTAACCGTTCTGAGCATCAGTGGATTATGTGTCTCTTGTGCTTGTTGTATCAGGTAAGAACTGTAAATCAGTTCATTGATACATTTTTGTATTAAATAGATGGAAAAAAGTAGTGCATCCATTCTAACCCCATCGGGAGCAAATTTTAGAAAATTTTTAAAAAAAATAAAAAAAATCATCCGTTCGAATCCCACCGACCTCACCATTAAAAAAATAAAAAATAAAAAAAAAGAAGTCATCAAAAAAAATTTTTTTTTTCATCAAAAATTTTTTCTTTTGGAACGCAGAAAAGAAAAAAAAAAAGAAATTGTGTTAAATGATTAATAACTAGGTAATTAATACTTGAAAATGATTCATGTTACAAAGGAGTCAATTGCAATTGTATATATAGTCTGATATATTGTATTAATTCTTTTTCTTATAAGATACTGAGTTCTGGAGACGAAAATACAATTGATTTGAGAAAATAAAACAAACACACACAAATAACAAAAGAACAAAAGAACAAAAGAAAAATGGGTTTGAAGGTTTTAGTTCTGGGTGCTGGTGGTAGAGAACATGCTCTGTGCTGGAAACTGGCTCAGTCCCCAATAGTAGAACATATCTACGTGGCCCCAGGTAACGGTGGTATCGCAAAGATACCAAACACCTCCTGTTTAGATGGCTTGTCTTGTGAGTCACGTGATTTTGAGAAGCTTAGAGAGTTTGCAGTTAGTCAGGATGTTGGTCTGGTGGTTCCTGGTCCCGAGGTTCCGTTAATTGATGGTGTGAGTGATTTCTTTAGCAAGTGTGGTATTCCTGTGTTTGGGCCTTCCAAGCGTGCTGCGGAGTTGGAAGGATCTAAGGGTTTTTCCAAGGACTTCATGGCCAGACATGGCATTCCTACTGCCGAGTACAGAGTCTTTGATGACTATGAGAGTGCTAAGCAGTACTTGGACTCGATTGACCACCAGGTGGTGTTGAAAGCAGACGGTGTTGCTGCTGGTAAAGGTGTGCTGATCCCAACTAACAAGGAAGAGGCATTGCAAGCACTAAAGACTATAATGGTGGACAAACAGTTTGGGTCTGCCGGTGACTCTGTTGTCATCGAGGAGTTTTTAGAAGGTGACGAGATCTCCATCTTGACGCTGTCTGATGGATACAGTTACTTCAACTTGCCTCCAGCTCAGGATCACAAGCGTATCGGTGAAAACGATACTGGTCTGAACACTGGTGGTATGGGTACCTACGCACCAGCACCAGTGGCCACACCATCCATTCTGAAACAGATAGATACCGAGATTATTAAACCATCTATTGATGGTTTCAGAAAGGAACGTATCCCATTTGTCGGATGTTTGTTCACAGGTATAATTTTGACCAGTAAAGGACCTAAGGTTCTTGAATACAATGTTAGATTCGGTGATCCAGAGACACAGAGTGTCATTCCTTTATTGACAGAAGAGACTGATCTTGCTGAGGCATTCTTGGCTGCTGCAGAACATAGACTAGACTCTGTTGAAATTAAGGTGAAACCAGACTGTTTTGCAACCACAGTGGTACTTGCTGCAGGTGGATATCCAGAAAGTTACAAGAAAGGTGATGTTATCGACATTGACAAAAATAAATTACCTGAGGAATCTTATGTTTTCCACGCCGGTACTACTTTAGGTGATCACGGTCAATTATTAACAGCTGGTGGTAGAGTTATCGCTGCTTCTGCCATCGGAAACTCTGTTAGAGACGCTGTTGATAAGGCATACAAAGCTGTTGACTGTATCAACTTTGATAACAAATACTACAGAAGAGATATCGCACACCGTGCTTTCAGACAAGCTGAAGCTAACAAGCAAGGTATCACTTATGCAGTTGCTGGTGTATCTGTTGATGCTGGTAACCTATTTGTTGAGAAGATTAAGAACATGGTGAAATCTACTAGAAGACCAGGTGCTGATTCAGACATTGGTGGTTTTGGTGGTGTTTTTGATTTGAAGGAAGCCGGATATGATACTAGTGAAACACTGTTAGTTGGTGCAACCGATGGTGTTGGTACCAAATTAATTATTGCCCAGGAAACGAATATTCATGATACTGTTGGTATAGATTTGGTCGCTATGAATGTGAATGACTTGGTTGTCCAAGGTGCTGAACCTCTATTTTTCCTAGATTATTTTGCTACTGGTGCTCTAGATATCAAGATTGCAGCAGACTTTGTCTCCGGTGTCACAAAAGGTTGTATCCAAAGTGGATGCGCCTTGGTCGGTGGTGAAACTTCTGAAATGCCAGGTATGTACCCACCAGGCCATTACGATACCAACGGTACTGCTGTTGGTGCTGTTCGTAGAAATGCTATCCTACCTCTAACCAATGAAATGCAAGAAGGCGATGTTCTATTGGGTCTAGCCTCTGATGGTGTTCACTCCAATGGTTTCTCTTTGGTTAGAAAAGTGATTAGCCATGTGGGTCTTGAATGGTCAGAACAATGTCCATGGGATAGTTCGAAGACACTTGGAGAGGCCATTCTAACCCCAACTAGAATATATGTTAAACAGTTGCTACCTTCCATCAAGGAAAACCTACTGTTGGGTTTGGCTCATATCACAGGTGGTGGTTTGGTAGAAAATATCCCTCGTGCATTGCCAAAGCACCTACAAGCTCAAGTCGACATGAATACATGGACAGTCCCTGAAGTATTCAAGTGGTTCGGTAAGGCCGGTAACATTCCAGTAGAAGACATTTTGAAAACTTTCAATATGGGTATAGGTATGGTCTTGATTGTAAAAAAATCAAACGTTGCAAGAGTCAAGGAACTGTTAAAGGAGGCTAATGAAACCGTATATGAAATTGGTTCATTGGTAAATAAGCCAGAAGATGAACCAGGCTGCATTGTTACTAATGCGACTAATTTGTATTAAAAACATGATACAATAGAATAACATAATAATTTATAAAGTTGTATATTAACATCTAATGAACATAATAAACAGTACTTCTTTACTGTGATAGATAAAATTACTATCTGTGGAGTCAAAGCTAATTGAATTTATTGCAAATATTCTTCTTACAATATTGAAGTTTATCATTAGAAACGAATATCCAAACTTTGTTTCGATAAATAATAGAGCGGAAGGGAGCCTTCCTAACCTCTCTTCAGTAAATCAAAAGCTTGTTTTTACGATTAAAGGGTAGTCACAACTTGTATAAGCTTTATTTCATACTGGGTATAAATTGGATAAACAACAGAGTGAACTTTTAACCTAAATTGGCTAAAGAAAAGTTCAAATTTTGGCTTTTATTAGCAGCTCCCTTTTTTGAAATTAAATATAGATATTTAAAAATAAAGGTACATTTCAATCAAAAAGATCGAATTTGTCTATTTTTATAAGGTGAAGCATTTTTGAGTTATGGATCAAGAGACCAAGAAAATTATATCTAAGGATTTCCAGGAGGTTCTTTTGGAAACATCTACCGCTACATTATCCTCAGTTTTTGAACAAGATAATAAAGTTGTGGCAGGTAGTAAAACCAAGGAGTTTGAGATATTAGATACGAAATTAGACTTAGATCCACGAGCACTTGACAAGTGGGTTCCTTTCTTAAGAAACTATACTGAGAATGGAAATTTGGAAACGATAATAGGGGAGTTGGAGAACTCAATTGAGGATAACTTCCAGGGTTTAGAGCTTCAACTTTTACAGGACTCACAAATTAATGATAAACTAGAAACTTCGATTGATGAAATTGCCCAGATTCAATCCATGGTTGAGTTGTCCTTATCGAGAGAAGTGGAAGAATTTCAAAAGACTCTATCAGCATCTACAAATGAGTTGATAAGACAAAAGCAGGTGTTTTTGAATGATAAAAAGACATCCCTGAAGATAACAGAGGCTGTAATTCTGATAAACAAAGTTCTTAGATTGCTAGAGCTATCTAATAAATGTCAAGACTTAATCACAGAAGGAAACTTTTTCAAAGCTTTGCAAAACTTAGATAGTTTAGAGAAACTATACTTACAGGAGTTTAGAGACTATAACTTCAAATTTTTAAAGGAGATTTATAACTCTATTCCATACCTGAAATTGGTTACAAAGGATGAATGTATCAATTTGATCAAAAACTCCCTGAACTCAAATCTGGGGAAAAATCTATCAACTGTTGGTGAAACATTCTATGCCACATACGAACAGGAACTCCTACCGAAATGGTTGAATACTAGAGAAGTTATGAAACTAAAGAGTTTCAAATTTAATTCACCAATTGAAATTTCGATGAGAGATGAGGAAAGTCTAAAGAAATTAGAATTAGAGCAATTTTTTAATCTAGAATCATTTCATGATTCTATCATGATATTTCAAACCCTTAATGAAACACCATATCTGATATCAGAATTTACAAAAGAATACGAGTTTAAAAAGTCCAAAACTATTCAGCCATTGTCTTGGAAATCAGCATCTGGTTCGAACTCTATTTCTAAAACCGCACATGACGAGTTTAAAGAATCTCTATCATTGCCATTTATGAAAGAATACCTATTAAGAATAGTTGGTTTCTTATTATATGATATTAACCTTAACAGATCTACAGATTTTATTTTTGTTGACAATAATTATAATGCAACCAATGAATTTTGGGATACATTAATGATGAGATTGAAGCCTTATTTCAAGTATTTTTTGGAGAACATACTAGAAACAGAGAAGGATGTTATTGAATTTAAAGATTTTCTGGGAATTTATATCTGCATAATGGAAAACTATAAATTGAATATTGATCCATTATATGCAGTTTTATTGGCATTATTTGATAAGTATTGTAAGATGACTGTTTCTGCATTCGATAAAGACTTCCAAGTTATGTTAAGTGATGATGATTTTATGCCATTGACGATAAATGATAAAGGATTTTATGAGAAGGTTGTTAAGATTTGTTGGATGAAAGATAATACAGAATTGATTGAAGAAGCAGATGGTCAATTCTCTGTAACGCTACCTTTTTCTCCTTTATATCCAATGACCTGTACAATGACACAGAAGGTTTATGCCAAGTTAACTTCATTCATTTCAAGTTTTTACCGTCACAATTTACACTCATTGAATGGTATACTAGTTAATACCATCGATGGTATATTAAATGGTGTTGTGAATAAGCGAATTAGGGATAAATTAGAAACAACTTCGAGAGAAGAAATTGCACAATTATTAATCAACTTAGATTATTTCATAATTGCTTCTAAGGAGATGAGTAATTTGATGACAAAGGACAATATTTTGGAAAACCCTGAAGTTGAGATAAAATTATCTTCGAATAAACAATTTAAGGAAAGCAGAAAATATGCGGAAGATAAATTGATAGATTTGGTTGATACTAAGCTGAAGGATATTTTAGAAACAGTTTCCTTAGATTGGAATGCAACTGACAGAAGAATTGACCCTGATATTTCGATTGTTGATTTGGCCCAGTTTTTAGAAATGATGTTTGCTACTACATTGGTCAATTTACCTTATAGTGTACAGATTCTGCTGATCTTCAGAGAGTTTGATTCCTTGACTAGACAATTCATGGATATCTTATTGCATGAAACTCCACAATACATTAGTAGGGAGAGTGTCGATAACTTTGAGGTTGATATGAAATATCTAGAAAGCATAATTCCTAAAATTTTTCCGCAAACAGAAGAAAATGGTAACTCACTGTTAAGTTTACAAACACCTAAGACTCCGAATCCGGATGACGAAGGTAGATCACAATCGAATTCACAAATAGAAAACAACATTAAGTCCCTGGAGTCTACATTTATTGAAATTCGTCAATCCATCTTGCTTTTACAAGCAACAGATCCAAATGATTATCTAGATCCCCAAATTAGATCAAGAAAGTATTCAAGATTGAGAGCTGAAGATGCCAACATACTAATAGGTAAAATCAGACCGACATCAGTAAACACACCACCACCAGAAGATGACAATTCCAGTATATTTAATATGGAATGGAATGGCTCTGAGAACAATGGTGCTAATAGATTAGCTAAGTTCTTTAATAGACGTTAAATAAGAAAACATAACGATAACTTTGTAAAAATCATCATATTCTCCTACATAAGATTTCAAATCATTATGCTCGTTGATTTACGTTTAAATATGAAAGGAAGAAAACTCTGAAGAAAAAAAAATAACAAAAAAAAAATTACATGAAATTTGCGATGAGCTATCAAGAAATATTAAATTAGTTCCTAGGTTTTCTTACTGAATTGTCATATACTATTCAATTTTATTGTTTTTAAAGATAATCATTTGTGACTTAACAGTGTATAAAATATCTAATTTAAAAAATGGGTACCAAAAGAAGTAATGATGGAGGAGATAATAAAAGAGTAAAAAAATTCAAGGTAGCTTCTGGATTCCTAGATCCAGGAACCTCTGGTTTGTATGCTACTTGTGCTAGACGTAAAGAACGCCAAGCTATTCAAGAGCTGGCTGCTGTTCTTGAAGAGAAAATTGAAGAAATATATGGTGAAACTGCTGAAGGGGAAGACGAACCAGTTCAGGAAGGTTTATCCATTGAGGATGAGATTGCTAAGGAACTACAGGAAATGAAGGAAAAGAAGGAAGATCAAGACAAAAAACAGTTGTTAAAGCCAATTGACTTGAGTTGTGAGTGTGTGGTATTTTTTAAAACTAGGAAACCAGTTATTCCAACAGATTTAGTGAAAAAAGTCATTGAAGATTTTAGCAATCCAGAGAGTAAAGAAAAAAGGACTAGATACATTCAAAAACTTACACCTATAACGTACTCTTGTAATGCTACGAAGGAGCAATTTCAAAAACTCATAGATCAAATAATTGATCCAGTTTTCAAAACGGATAACACCTACAAATTTGCTGTAGAGGTTACTAGAAGAAATTTCAATACCATGGAAAGAATGGATATTATCAATCAAGTAGTCGGGTCAGTAATGAAACTGGGAGATCATAAGGTGGATCTGAAGGATTATGATAAGGTCATAATGGTAGAATGTTTCAAAAATAATATTGGTATGTCCGTTCTAGATGGTGACTATTCCAAAACGTACAAAAAATACAATGTGCAACAACTATATGAAGCAAAATTCAAGGAAAACGATAAAAAATCCTCTTAATGTACATATATATCTACTTTTAATATTATGAAAACCTTAGATAAAATCCCTTCTTTTAGATAGAAATCTTTGTGTGTAATTGAGTTCATAGAGTTACGTCTCTTACATTTTCAAAAGGCAAAAGCTTTCAATCCCTTGTTATAAGTGACAATATTCTCCCATGCCATCCAATCGCTAGTCTTATTAGGTATTAGACCCATTGCATTCAGTTTTTGTAACCCGATAAATACAAGAACAGCCTGGAATACAATGTACAGGCACATAATTCCATATACTTGCCCTTGAGATTCTGGATTCCCTAACACAGGCTTAAAAGCCTGTCTGATAGTAAAGACAGACTTAATCGGACCAGAAAGAAGCATTAGTGCAGTCATAATTGGAATAATCTGCAAAGATGTACCGGACATGTACGACATAAAGAAATTCATTGGGATGGACTTTGCTGGTTGCAAAGCAATTTCCCATGCCTTTTGCACTTGTAAACCAGCAATATCAGGCTTTTGAATCTTCTTAGCAGCAGAGTTCCCTCTTTGTTTCTCACCGCTCGTGCTAGAATCGGAGTACCATAGTGGAGATGGTGTATGAAGAGTTGTAGTCTTCTGTTCTTTGATTAAGTCGGTGTTTAAAAGATTTTCCACCCAATCATCTGTGTTGTTAACCATTCTGTAAATGCTGCTTTCTTTTTTTTACTTGCTATGAGAGTAATATTATCACTGATAAATATATCTAAATGAACTAATGGATCTGTAAAACACTACTTGATTCGAAACTCCCCTTTCAAAGTATTTTGACTTTTGTTCAACAGCTTTGTTTGCGCAGTCGGGTTTCGCTTTCGATTTCTTTCAGTGATAGAAAGCGACAATATGTCACAATGGGATATAACCGGTCACAGTATTATATATTGACGAGTTATTCAAGAGGTAGTCACAATGCTGCCTCTACGATACAGAATAATATGAACTCTATCAGTATTATTAATATCATAAACTCTAGCCACCATGCAAACGTCTTGGAGTGCGTAAAATTATGTGAGTTCGAATCCGTCATCCTCCTATCTGCTTCAGTTTGAAGACTTCATGATATGATATATATTAAAAAAGTCACTACACCTACATGTATTTATATATTCGATTATTACCACAATGCTATGGGTAGGGAAGATAGGGTTATTTATCCAGGTTAGGACACAACGACCATTTAAAGAGGCGGGGAAAGAATTAAAAGAGAAAGAAGAATATGTGTTGGTGTGTATGTAGATAATGGTTATCAACAATTGATTCCAAACTGGGAAATAACAACAAAAAAGAAAGGCGTGATAATGTTTTATTTGAATTTATAAACTATACACTATGATTTCCAGCTGGAATCTTTATAATCGGTCACATGCATTTTTCGTCTTGTAAGATTGATAAATGACCTGATCTGCCGGGTAAGTTTTGAAAAAAAATTTATTCAGTGCGCCCGAAGATGGAAAAATCTCATCGCGATGAGTTGTTAGCTATAACTGTCTAAATTTATTTTTAAAAAATAGTGTTAACAAGTAATGATCCACAACATCTTGCTTTTGAATTATTTATTTGAAATTCACTATTTTATCTAATATTTTTTAGGTTGTTTTATAATTTTTTTTATTTTTCGAAAAATTCTGTTCTTCGTTAGTGGATCAATTTTTAAACACTTCAGTGAAATAATAAAGAAAAAAAATGGCTGAAGCACCACAAGCTAGACGTAACTCATATGCTAACATTGACTTCACTCCAGAAGTCTCCAAACAATGTTTGAAACAAGTTGAGTTTTATTTTTCCGAATTTAACTTCCCATATGACAAGTTTTTGCGTTCTACTGCTGAGAAGAATGATGGATGGGTCCCTATTTGCACTATTGCTACTTTCAACCGTATGAAGAAGTTCAGACCTATGGATAAAGTTGTTGAAATTCTGCGTACTAGTGAGATTTTGGAAGTCTCAGAGGATGGTGAGAATGTCAAGAGACGTGTTCCATTAGTGTGGAACAAGAACGACGATAAATTCAAGGAGGCCAAGAAAGATCAGAATAAAAGAACTTTGGTTGTGATGAACTTCCCACATGACGAGGAAGCAGCCAACAAGAAGAAGGAGGAGACTGCTGAGGAGAAAGAAGCCGCTGAGAAGCTTGACAACAACTTACAAGAGGATATTGAAGAGTTTTTCAAGACCTTGGCAAAGGTTAACCAAGTCAGATTGAGAAGGGATCACAAGAAGAACTTCAACGGTATCGTTTTTGTTGAATTCCAAAGTTTGGAAGAGTGCACTAAGTTCCAAGAAGAATATTCTCCAGCCAGCAACGATGAAAAGGAAGGTGGTGAGATCTTGTCTTACAAGGGTAAGAAGTTGAACATAATGACCAAGAAGCAGTACGACATGCAAAGGGAAGCCACTAGATCTAAGAATTTCAGTGGTTCTGGTCAAAGATCTAGATCTTTCACTGGTCACAGAAAAAACATGCCTAAGAACTTGAAGAAGACTCAAGAAGAAAACACCTCCGCCATTGCGGAAGAAGAATAGATTAGTTCTAATCCACTGCCAATTTTGAAATGACAAAAATATATAATAATAAATCATTTGTATACTATAATTTTTATACTCAATGAAAATCATAACATAAAGACATGAAGATTTCTAGAGAATTAAAGTAGAACAATTTTTCTTTTGACAATTCTTTATAAAAGTATATATTGCTAAATGCAAAGGGTATTGTTACGATAAAAAAAAAAAATAAGAGAAAAAATAGACGCATAAAATTATAGGACGGTATTGTTATGATAGTACAATTGGTAACAATCAGTTCGAAAATGAACACGATGTTAATTTCATAGAGAGTAGAAATACAATTTTTTTTTCTTTTTTTTTAGGAAAATGAATATTAGAACAATTTTTAAGGATAGTAAAATAATAGAATATATGTTTGAACTTCTTTTTTGCAGTTTGGAGACTAATATTACAACATTATCTTAGGAATACAACAACTAAAATAATTAAAGGAATGAATACAACTTCTTTTTTCTTTCTTTTTATATTCTTTTCTTTAGAAGAAAAAAAATATTAACGGACTATTAAAAAGGGAAAAAGAAAACATAGTAGAGTTATAATATGCATGTTTGAAGGTAAAGATTTTATTGTCTTCTTTTCATCAAGTTACTCATATTGATTCTTCTAGTGGTTAGTGATTGTCTTTTCTTTGGATCATACCATCCGCCGTTATTAGATGGCATTGGTGCTGGAGATGCATAATTAGCATCTGAGGATATATAGTAGGACCAGCCTGGAGTTAAGGTTGTATGTTGTTCTGGTTGTTGACTGTCAGTTGTGAAGTAGGATACAGCGCTTGTCTCATGAATTCTAGTCCATGTGCTTGCTGTTATCTTAGTGGCCGGTTGTGTCTGCATAGGGGCGTATTTGACTAGACCTGTTTGTTTAGTGTAAGGTACTGTGAAACTCCTAGAATCGATTGTGGCACCGACATCACCTGTGGTAATTCTAGTCTCAGGAGATGGAGCCATTGTGTAAAGTGTCGTGTCCGCCAGCTTGGCACCCGACATACCGGTCAGTTGAAACCTCGGGGAGTAATGGATAGTGTAGCCGTCTTTAGTCTGGGCGAATATCTGAATATAGTAATACCCGTTGGACCCGATAGTGTTTGAAATCTGGGCCGTGTATTTCAGAGAGTTCACATCCTTAGATGTGCCCAGAGTCAGAAACGCCTCGATGTTATAGTTAGGACCTGAACACAACGAGAATGTGAACTGCGTAAAATCCTCTTGCACAGGTGCGTTCGGAGTATACAGCCAGTCGATTTCGACATCAACTGAACCGCTGGAGGCATCATAAGAAGTGTCAAAATTGGGACTCACAACAGCAACGTCACAACGTACTAGCTGTAACAATAGCAAGTAAATGAACAACATTGTCCTTTAATTTTTAATTTTTTGTTTTTTTTTTCTAATATTACAGGTAGTTGTTTTTTTTTCTGTGCTATTTCCTGAATAGTATTATTTTTATATTGTGTTAGAGATGGGTTTTATAAAGTTTTCGTTGAATTACTCTAAGAGCAAAATCTCCGTGTTCATAGTTTCAAAACACTTGAGGCTTATTTAATTTCTTTATCAAATTCCATTTTGTCTTAGTCAATCTTGTCTACATTTTGTCTATTAATATAATGATAGTAAAAATGGTCGTTCCACTTTCCGTTTGTTTATTCCTCGTTATTTGAATTAAAAACAAAAAAAAGAAAACATTCTCAGAAGCCCCCGTACCTCTCTCCCCCATTGAAATTATTTTCGAAGAAAAAAAAAGTATTAAGCAATTTTCGGAAAAATGCTGAAGCTTAGAAACTGACGTAGACCCCTCTCGAGGGTTTAGTGTATAAGAGAGAGTAGCAAGCAATGTCTTTGTTGAATAATCCAGCAGATATCCGTTTTGGGAAATATTAATAGTGGAAACTTTCCGAATTAGGAATTTTAGTAAAAAATTAAACTTTTTTCAATGTTTATTAGTTACGGCGCACTTAGAAAACCATGTACAATACGGTTGTTATGATGTACAACGACAACTTGAAAAATGACGAATAAATAAGACGAAAAGATTAAAAAGAAGATTACTGCAGGGGGCATTTGTATGTGGGGTATGGATTTTGTCGTGGTGGCACAACCTTAAAATTTTTTGAAAGAAAAAAAAGTGCAGGAGATAAATGCTGGGGCCCTGCAAATGAAATGACAATGTGGCAGGACTAATGGGATTTACTCAGGGAGGGTAAGTTTTCATAATTATCCGGGTTAATGTGTTCACATGTTTTTTTCGTGGATGATGTCTGAAAAAATATTTGTAGATTTGATAGAGAGAGAGAGAAAAAAAAATTTTAGTAAGTGATTGCGATGAGCTCAGCTCATCGCTAAAATTAAACAAAGATAGAAGTTGAAACCATTTGCTTGTAATATATAGAGTTATTATTATAACAAAACAATATAACAATAGAAGAAGAAGAAATAAGATAAAATGAAATTGGATACATCTCATATGAGGTATTTGACCGCGGAAGATTTCCGTGTGTTGCAAGCTGTTGAACAAGGTAGCAGGAACCACGAAATTGTTCCTACGCAATTGATCCATCAAATATCCAAGATGAGGTCTATATCTGGGACCAATAGGTCTATTAGTGATCTGGCCAAGCTTAAGCTGATCTCTAAAGTGAGAAATGCCAAATATGACGGGTACAGACTGACCTATAACGGTATTGACTATCTTGCATTAAAGTCATTGTTGAACCAAGAGATCATATATAGTGTGGGTAACACTATTGGTGTTGGTAAAGAATCGGACATTTTGCAAGTTAGTGATAAAAAAGGTGTGGCCAAAGTTATGAAGATACACAGACTAGGTAGAACCTCTTTCCAAACTGTTAAAAATAAGAGAGATTATCTAAAGAACAGCAACCAAGGTACCAATTGGATGCACCTTTCTAAACTTGCTGCTAGTAAAGAATACCAATTTTTGGCTATGTTATATTCCAAGGACTTTGTTGTACCACAACCATACGGTTGCTCCAGGCATGTTGTTATCATGGATCTGATAGATGGTTATCCAATGAGAAGACTGAGGAAGCATAAGAATATTCCAAAGCTATATAGTGATCTGATGATGTTTATTGTGAAATTGGCAAATAGTGGGTTAATTCATTGTGATTTCAATGAGTTTAACATTATGATGAAACATGATGAGGTATTGGAAGGTGATGATGATTGTGGTTTTGTCGTTATCGATTTCCCTCAATCTATTTCTATTGAGCATAAAGAGGCAGAATTCTACTTCAAAAGAGATGTTGACTGTATTAGAAGGTTTTTCAAGAAGAAGCTTAAATATGATCCAAAGCCTACCTCAGGTATGTTAGACACCGATGGATTTGGTGAAGGTTATAAGTACATGTACCCTGAGTTTCACAGAGATGTGAAAAGGGTGGATAATTTGGATGAGTTAGTGCAAGCCTCAGGTTACAGTAAGAAACATCCAGGTGACAGATATTTGGAAGAGGCTGTTGAACGAATGAGAAATGTAGAGTATAATTCAGATGAGGAAGACCGAGAAGATGAGGATGAAGAGGATGGAGAAGATCTTGATGAGGAGGAAAGTTCAGATTATGAAGATTACTATACTGAAGAAGAAGATAGTGAAGATGACACAGATAGTGAAGATGAACAAGATGAAGAAAATGAAAGAATTATAGAGGCCTTGTCTTCTGGTGTCGGTAACCTAAAGATGGATAAATTGGGTAATTATATATTAGAAGAATAAATTTGATAATATAACATCTGTGTATATTTATTTATCGGTAAAATTAAAATGCATGCAATTGAAAAGTTTATTGAAAAATGATTAAGATTAAAAATATCGAAAATAATAAAAACAAATTTATAAAGGTGGGTTGTTCTCAATCTAGAAACTAACTAGATCAAGAGAATGCTATAATTTTTCGACAATTTAATCGTATTCAACACCAGATCCCTCATCTCCTTCTTCATCTTCGAGTTCAATTGGAATGTCGAAACTTGGGGTTTCAATTGGAAAATCAAATAGTCCTGCATTTAAGTTAGGATTTACTGGCGTCTGTCCAATGCTAGCTCCTTCATTATTATTGGCATTGGCGTTTTCTTCTTCTTCTTCTTCTTCGTCTTCAACTTCTTCTGCTTCTTCTTCATCGTTACCTTCATCGTCTTCTTCTTCGTCTTCATCGTTACCTTCATCGTCTTCTTCTTCCACATCACTACCATCTGACAACTCACCTTCCGCCTCGAAGTTACCATCCGCTTCTTCGTCGTCTTCTGAGTCAAATGGAACATCATTAATATTGCCTTCATTTTGCAATTGTCTTGCGGCTTCCTGCAGAGCACTAGGTTGATCAGTACCGGTGCTTTTTTCTTTATTTTTATTGATAGTCTTAGCCTTTAATTCTTCACTCATGGACTCATCTTTCACCTGCTTCATCTTAACGTATTCATCAATCTTTGAGTATTCCGTTTGATCGATCATAGAAAATTCGAATTTGTTACCATAACCATCATCTTCTTTTGTTATTAGTGTCACGTTAAATGTCAATCTCGTGATGGAGGAATATGATATGGATTCGATGTTCGAGGATTCAAACACCAAGATTGGCTTTTTGAAACCAAATATAACATATTCGGGAAGGAAATACAGTGTACCTTCCTTAGTACCTCTATGACACTCGACATGGAAGGAAGGTACTGGTACATCCAGGGAGGTATTAAATGGGTTAGAGATCTTGAACCCCGTAAGGATCGCCTGTTTTCTGATATATTCTATGCATTTATTGAAATCTGAAACTTCGTGACCTAGCAAGCCAACGCTCTTAAACTCATTCATGACACTCTCTTTATTCAACGTCAATAGGATTGGGTCCTGGTCTTGTCCGTCCAATTTATTAAGTTGTACAAATAGGTATAGTAACTTTGGTTTCTCAGGCACAGGTAGAAACGTACCCATTCTGACAGTTTCTCTCAAATTGGATATTGACAACTCGATAACTCCATTCCTCACCAGGGACAGCTGAGGTTTGTGGTCCTCGTTAGACAAGTGTAATATGAAGTTCAGCTTCTTCCTCACAGGTGACAGCACAGACATATTTTTCAAAGCAAAGATAACATTTTGCTCATCAATTGTGTCATTGGCAGCTATTTTCCTCCTCTTTTCACCCTTATCACCTTGCGATTGACCACATTTATACACTTCCTCAAACACACCTAACGCATTCGGCAGCGCTCTAGTAATATTCTGTATTCTACCTCGTAGATCACTAGGCAGCTCATTCAAAAACCCAGATTCGTTCATTATCTCTATAACACAGTCCTGTTTCCTCTTAGGCTACTTGACTTTACAACCGCCAATAGATACTCTTCTTAAAACACATGATACACGTCCTTTTAATCGAGAGACTCATCGAGTCCCCTGACGCGTTTTACCCAAAAACAGAAATTATTGTCATAATAAACGAATGTTTTATATACATATATACGAACTGATCACAGTATCATTTCCGTGCAGTTGTACATGTTTCGGAGTTAACGAAGATTAACACCGATGGAGGGTATGGGAAATTTTCAAAAAAAAAAAAAAAAATCGAAGCATTTTCGATGGGGTTTTGTAAGAAACTCCCTTTAAAATCAAAATTAATGTGGGGGGAGGAGGGAAGAGGGGGATGTTTTCAATGACGCAAGTTCAAAGAGGGCCCTAACGACTAAGAACCTCTTTAACCTGTTATTGGAGTTATTGTTAAACCCTATTGTGCTTGTGTATAACTATATAAGTCAGTCTCTTGTAGAGAAATAAAAAGAATAATTTCTTGAAACTGTAGTAAGACATAAATCAAACAACGACAAAAAAATAAATAAATTAGAGATGGGTTGTACGTTAGATCAGTCGTTCTTGGAGAAAAGTTGCTGGAAAAGTGATCTGTTCAAGGGTAAAGTTGCCTTTGTGACAGGTGGTGCGGGGACTATCTGTCGTGTTCAGGTTGAGGCACTTGTGTTGCTTGGTTGTAAAGTTGCTATAATTGGCAGAAACAAGGAGAAGACCGAAACAGCAGCTAAAGAAATATGCCAATTAGTTGGGGACAGGGTTGTGCTGCCAATTTCGGGTGTGGATGTTAGAGAAGTTAAGCAGTTAGAAGCGGCTGTGAAGCAGACCGTACAGGAATTTGGTAGAATTGATTTCGTTATAGCTGGTGCTGCGGGCAATTTCATATGTGACTTCAATCATCTCTCTGCAAATGCTTTTAAGTCTGTAGTAAGCATCGATCTTCTTGGTAGTTTCAACACTGCGAAGGCCACTATGCCTGAATTGATCAAGACAAAGGGTTCTATACTTTTCGTTTCTGCTACTTTCCACTACTACGGTGTGCCATACCAATCTCATGTTGGGGCTGCAAAGGCTGGGATTGACGCTCTCTCAAACAGTTTGGCTGTTGAATTGGGTCCCTTTGGTGTGAGATCAAACTGCATTGCACCTGGGGCCATATCCGGCACTGAAGGATTTGACAGATTGATTGGTAGTGCAGATAAGAAAAAAACCCTGTCGAGAATACCATTACAAAGACTTGGCTCCACAGAGGATATTGCACAGGCTACTATCTATTTGTTTTCTCTTGCCTCTTCTTACGTTAGTGGTACAATACAGATTGTGGATGGGGCAGCATGGCATGTTGGAACACATTTCTCTCATGAATTGTATCCTGATTTGCTATTCAAGGATCCAAAGATGCAATCTAAGCTTTAAATAAGTATAACAAACTGGGTTTTGAAAACAGATAAGAAAACATACCTTTTTTCCATTTTCCATTTTTTCTTTTTTGATAATATTCGTCATATTTCAACAACAGCAATAAAATAAAACATATATTTATGTAAATAAATAACTATATTAACATTTTAGATGAGATGCATAACAATGTATTAAAATAAACCTAAAATTTGATTGCTTTCCGATCTATTTTGAGTAAAATTAAAGGTAGTTCTTAATGACGCATATATTAGGAAATGGAAAACATAGAAGTAAAAATAAAAAATAAACGAATAGTATAAAATCTTTCTTTTTGAAATTCAGCAATTTAAAAATGGGTGGGAAAAAACACATAATGTTGTATAAACTTTTTTTTTCTTAGATTTTATTATTACAAAACCAAAAATCGTGTAACTGCTAAGTAATGTTCTTTGGAGTACTTGATGAATTAAAGATATGCAGGATTAGTAATACGAAAAGAAATGAGTTGATCTCTCTAAAAAAAATTGAGCATTGTATTGTAACCAACTATGGATTGTTGCTATTCTGATTTTTCATGAAATTTATCCATAAAAAAAAAAGAAGTAAGAAGAAAATTAATTGACAGTATTATCTTAGATAGCAGAATCATATGATGCTGGACTTCCTACAAGGCAAGTCGCCGGTTGAGAATCAGCTGAAGATGAAGTTCTATCATCCATGGGTTGTTTGAAATTGTCGTATGACATATTAGACTTGGTAATATTGGACTTGCTGTTGCCATTCATTTTGGTTACATCGAAATTTTTTAGGTGATCATCACTAGCTTTACGTTTTAAATTGGAACCGTTCGATTTGACATTTTCATTGAATTGATCTCGTAGTTGCTTGATAAATGAGATGTATTCAGCCTTATCCAATAGTTCTCCAAATGTCTCGTTCAGATGTTTATTCAGTAAGGTAAAATTACTGCTTGGAGTCGTATCTGATTTAACTGTTGTTTCGTAACCATTACTGTGAATTGAGGCGTCATAGTATTTGAACAGGTCTCCGTTATCTTTGTAAGCCAAACACTCAGTGGCAACAATTCTGAAAAAGTCCTGTAAAGCTGAGTTGGCAAGGTTATCTTCAAACATATGTTCACGAAGTAGCTCCATAATTGGCGCATAAAGATTATTGCTAATCATGTACCTATGATAGTATTTGTCGTCAAGGCAGATAATATTCTTGATACATCTTAACGAAGTTAGTCGCAGTTGTAACTTATTGTTTGCAGTGATGAAAGAACTCACAGAATCAAGTATTCCATTTTCAAGCACAAACTTACGTGACATTAGGCGTTCGTGTTCACTACAGATGAAAGATACAAGTTTCACCATATGGATCATTAGAACGTCATCCTTCAGGAAAGCCTCTCGTTGAGAAGGTTCAATTTCACTTCCTCGTATTAGGGGTCCAAACAAAATAGGAGCGATTTTTGTATAAAATTGTTTGAAGTATTCTGTGACTTGGAACCATGTTGATCGCGGTTGGTTTCCATTCTGATAGCCATTTTCATTGTCAAACTTATCATTATCAGGATACTCCTCAGTGTTAAGATCGTTATCATAGTCCTTTGATATTAGATGATCGTTAAAGTCCATATTGCCGTCCAGGTAACCATCTGCACCGTCACCAAGACAACCCTCTGGGTGTAACAAGGTATTGAGTGCTTGTACAACCTGTTCTCTTAAGCCTGGATTTTTATCAGTTAAAAGAATAGTGGTTAATATTTCAAGTAAAGTCATATCAACTGCTGGATTTTCGGTATGTTTATTCATGTCGTTAAGTTTTGAATATGAAATGTCATCCTTTGATTGGCTGATTTCTTTTTGGACGTTGTGAATTAGTAATATATCATGCTCTACAATCGCTATGATAGTATCAGTTGCCAGAATTCTTAAGTTATTATCTGTTTCAGTATGGAATGCATAATCAAGAACATTGAACAACCCTTTTTTTACCAAAACTTTGTAGAACTTGGTTTTATCCATATGATCTAAGTTCCGTGACATCTGGATACATTGGTGAAGTAATTTAATACCTTCTTTTCTTTTCTGATTTAATTCTTCGGGAAGATCACCTCTGGCACCGATGTCCTTTCTATATAGCTCCATTAGATGGTCTAAGAAAGGATCTATTTGAAGTGAATCAATAATACATGTCTCCAGATCTAGGATAACATCAGTCATTAGGTTCAGGTTGTTGTCATCTAAAAATTGTACTAGTACCACATCTTTTAGGAACTGTAATCTAAAACATTTCTTGATTATACTCTTCAGGTCCTCGTTCTCGAGTGGGATTATTTCTTTGAAAGTTGGTGCTTCTGTCTCCAGACATCTTCTGTGATCGGCCTTTGATGAAGGGAACTCGGTGTCGTATTCCAGTATTCCAACTACACCCATTATCCTGCTGTCATCTGCCAGCAGCTCGATGATATCTCTCTGGTTATATAAGATCAGAGTCTTTAAAATATTGCTTAGTAAAAACAAGTCACGCGGTATCTGTTCTTTTTCGGCTTTGTGAAAGTGGTTTATCAAAACACTGATGTAATCGTGTTTTAATACAAACTCTACTGTCTCAGTTTTCAAGTATTCAAAAGAAGTATTGTCGTTAAGAATCTTAAGCGCATCGAGTAGAGTGGTCGTTGTTTGTATCGGTTCTATCGATGGTAGTGCGACTGGCCCTGTGATAATCTCGTGGATAGAGCCCGTACCGTTATCGACAGACTTCACCGCGACTAGCGATATGTTGGGCTCTATACTCCGCTGTATACTGACAAGAAACTCACAGAGCGTGTCACAACCCAGACTCTCTTCGAAACTCAACGCTATATCCTTACCTTCGACATCTTTCCACACAATAAGCGTCTCCTCCTGGCGCTGATATTCGATATTCCCTTCCAGTTTAGACCTCAGCAGCACTTCGTGCGGCTCGTTCTCGTTAGTCACCAGCAGAAATGCACCCGTCCGCACCACCTCACCGGACTCCTCCATAATTTCACCTCGGCAGTACCCTGTCCCGGTATCTTTCCACTCATTATTCTCCAACACATACACCTTCACACGCTTCGACTCAGTTCTCGTCACATTAGTAACATTCGTATCTGTAGTCATTTTCTCTTTTTTATTTATTTATTGACTTTTTCTATTCCTTCTTCTCTTCCTTTCAGGTAGTTTTGTTTTTTCTTGTATGTTTTTTTCCTCACTTCTTGATCAATAATATTTCTTCTTTATCTTTTAATCTAGCACGATCCTTCTGTTCCTTGTCCCATTTAAAGTTAGGCGGTTCAAAATGGCTGCATCCCGATGTCTTTTCCTTTTTGCCCATAACTCAAAATAATCTTTCGCCAAAAAAAAAAAAAAATAAAAAATAAAAAAATAAAAAATTTTTGACACCAAAAAACAACGAAAAAAATAAAAAGCTTTTGCCTGCGATTCGGAGCCAGGAAAAAAAAAGAAAGAAAAGAAAATGACCATAATGGGGGGGACAGGTCTCGTGACCTTGCTATAATATACTTATCCAAACCATATTTAGAATAACTATACATCATATTGTATATATATATATGACTTATTTCGCAGTGGCATCTTGTCCCCCAGTAAAAATATGAAAATTGTAAATCCGTATATTATTATATCATGTGACTACACAATATTACATCTAATAAGCAACATTACAGCTTCAGGATCTGGTCTGTTCCCTCGTATGCGAACGGTTCGAATCCGTATTTGTTGGCGAATTCTCTAGGGAAGAATCTGCCGCCGACGTAGTGGGTTGAGGTTCTTTCGTTTAGGTAGTTGCTGCAAGGTTTTGGCACCGTCAGCGAGACTAGCACCCTTGGGGCTATGCTTTCTTCCGATATTGGGCCGTTGTCCACGTCCCAACCACTGGGCACATCTACTGAGACGATAGGAATCTCGTTTTCTACTTTTTTCAGTTGAGTGAGGATCGATTGAAAGGGTTCTCTCATGGGGGGCTTGAAACTGAAGCCGAAGATGGCATCCACGATGCATATAGTTTTCTCTGGTTTCAAATACTCTAGCCATCTGGTCTCACCTTCTTCATGGGCTAGTACAGGGATTTTAAAGAAGTTTAGTTGATGTACCAATTGTTTGTAGAATTCCGTTCTCTCGCTTCTCTTAGGATAGAAAACAACTGGGTTATAACCAAATAGTTTCAAGTGTCTGGCGCATACGAGACCATCACCACCGTTGTTACCGGGTCCAGCAATGATAAATACATGTTTATTGTCGTTCACTTTTGAGGACAAGGGAAATTCACGGGAAACGGCTTGAGCAACACTGAACCCGGCCAATTCCATCAATTGTTGCAATGTGAATCCGACTTGCGGACCCATTAATTCTTGGTCAATCTCGGCAGCCAATTTTGATGATACAACTTTAAATGCAGACATTTTGTTTCATGTAAAAGTTTGGATCGGAACAGATAATTAATGAGGATAGTCTGTCTCTGTTAAACAACGTCGAGAGAAGAAATCAATAAATAGATAGATAAAAGGAAAACAGAAATACTTTAACAATGGTAATTAACAATTAAATAAAATACTCCTTGAGAAAAATCTCTTTCACTTTATATAATCATCATCCACACACATCCCTTATTTTGTGTTCCCGATGATCCAAGAGGAACTTTACTTAAAACGATATTGAGCAGGTGACGTTTAGGTGAGATTACATATTGAAACTGATAAAAAGTTTTCTATATATCAACATTCTGAATAAATAATATTTGAAATTAGCAAGGAAGAATAAGGTCAGTAATTATACAACTGCACTATAGAATAAGCAAAGGGATTTTTTTTTCTGCTTAATACTAATAGAACATAACATAACACAGCGAGGTGATAGCTTGATTAAACACATTTGTGATAACAATAAATACAGATTTTAAATGTTTGTAGTTTTTAATTTTATTTTTAGTATTTCTTGTTAGTTTTAAGATGAAAGGCTAAACCATTATTCATTGTTATCAAACGTCAAAAAAAATAAAAGAAAAAGAAAAAATAAAATAAATAAAAATGAAGACTCTATTTTAAGAGTAAGACTCTTAACGTTGGAGGTCTTTAAGCATGCTCCGAACGCAGCCCATGTCTTCGATTAACATCTTTCGTAGCCACTGTGTCTCTTGTCTCTGTAGCTCTAATTCTCTTTCAAGCTGAACAATTCTTTCACCTTTTTCGCTAACAATTGATTCGTACATATCTTTCATTTGCTTCACTATACTATCAAGCTCAATTGCGTTCTCATTCTGCATCCGCATATTGCCATCCTTGATCATTTCATTATTGGTGTCACGATCATCATTATATTCAGCTTGCTCGTTGTTTTCACTGGTTTCTATAGCTTGTTTATCAGATTCGGTCATAAATTTTGGTTTCTTTTGTGAGACATTCGGAAGTTGCAATAATTCCTCAACAGTATCATCATCTAGGGTATTCACATCTAATGAACCTAGTGAGCGTCTCTTCCAGTTATGATTTCCATGTTGAGAGGTTGCAACCCCATTGTTAGCATTATTTGTATTATTGTTATTATTTAATGCAGCTGCCATTGGATTGGTTGTATTAGATGAGACAGTGTTTAAAAATGGCAATGTCGGTGTGCTACCATTCTGAATTGCATTCGCCAGATCATTACCAAACCCAAATTCAAAATTATTGACACCTGGACTTGTTGGTTGGGTATAGTAACCATTTAATGAACGGGAATTTATATCCTGCGGTACACTTTGTAGTCTTTTCTGTAGTTGTTGTTGTAGATAGGAATCAAATAACATATTATTTAAACTAGAGTTGACCTCACCCACATTATTTTGATTACCACCTCCTAGAAACATATTTTTTACATCGTCATTAATTGTTGTATGAGTATTCGTATTAGTATTCTGTCTATTTTTTGTAACTCGGTTTTGCTTTGGTATCCTTACGTTTCGTTTCTTTAGCTTAGCTCCCGTATTTTGGTCCACATCAGATAATTGCTTTTTTAGAGAATTGGTCTCGTTATTTGAGTCATTTTCATTGGTGCTATTTGGTGTTGAATTTGATTGTTCGTTTCTCTTACTATTTTGATTTAAGAATTGGGCTTTCTTACCTCTGCCTTGTACAATCATTTGGCCAGACTCTGGGTCATATACATTCAAAATGCTCATCGTGGCTAAATTCCATAGGTTATCATTCGCAAGCTCTTCATCAGATTTGATTTTCCATGAATCTTCATTAATTTTTGTAAAATATTTGGCATACGGACTCTCCTCGTAGCTTAGTCCTAATTCTCTAATTATCTGTTGGAATCTTTGATAAAGCTCGATGCTGGATTTGGGAGATGTAGACCTATCATCAATTGAACCTGTGTTAAGCGTAGCATTGTACAGCTTTGATATTCTTAGAAATAGTCTCATAAATTGCGTGTTTACAAGTCCCGAACTACCAAATGGAGCAGCCGTCGGAGTAGATCCACTATGACTAGAGTTATGATTAGGAGTTCCATTCTTAGAATCATTGCTTTCATTTTCACCTGAATTTTCACCAGTTTTCCCTGAACTTCCTGTGTTAGCAGGTAAATTCGTTGTCGAAAGATTTGACGGTGTTGTAGTTGATGTTTGTGGTGAACTAGTAACACTAGACATCAAGTTGCTAGATACTGTACGTGTTTCAGACAAAAGGGCAAATGCCCTGATTATGAACACATCTAATTTAACTTGGTGGTGCATTTGTCAAATTAACATTAAGAAATTAAACAAACCTTCTAGTTAAAATGCTGTAAAATCTGAACTCGATTTTGCTTATTGGGCAATTATTGTAATTATTAAAAAAGGCTAAAATGTCTTGGGCAACTTTTTCTCTCTATATTTTTTTTTTCCTCCTTTTTGAGCCTTATCAATACTTGCAAGGTATATTCCACTCTGCCTTAGAAGAGGTATAGTATAGTGATCGTTTTAGCGTTAGGTGTGCTGAATGTTATAGGTTTCAAAGGTATAGTGCTTGAATACCATTGTTCATGAAGCACAATGGATTCCATTTCTGTCAAATCAAAAAAAATTTTTTTCAGTCAACGAAAAAAAGTGTCCTGGAAAACCCGTAGGCTCAAAGAATTTTTTTTGTTTTGTTGGTGATTAGCTAAACTAAAGTATTATGAACTACAATTAGATGGGCTATATAAAGCCATACTGATATTTATCTATGACAGCCTTTCAATAGTAAGTATGAACAAATATGTATATTTGCTAAAGAAATAACACAAATTAGATATGGAAAGGAGGGAAAATAATAAAAAAATCAATGTAGAATAAAATGATGAATTAATGTTAATAATTACAATGTATCAGTAGTATATTTGAACAGGGCAGATAAGTCGACGGAATTTTTTCTTTTTGTAGTTCTGTTCAAAAATTCTGTTCAAAAATTCTGTTCAAAATATTTGGTAATAAAAACAACAACTGATAAATAAAATAAAAGATAAAAATTATATTAAGTGGAAATAAAAAATAAAACTTGATGAATGCAAATTAAATTATGTGCAGGCAGGAAGGATGAAAAGAATTATTAAAATGAAAGGATTTTGTTGACTTGGTTTTGATGATTTTAAAAACAAAGTATAAGGCTTGAAATCCTGGTTGAAATTGAAAAAAAAAAAAAATGCATGAAAATGTAATTAGAACGAAATATTGTGCACTTAGACATCAAAGAGTAGTAAGGTTAAAGTGATAACCTAAATAGAATTGTATAGTAAAGTTGCACTCCTTCAAATTTAATGTTACTTCTTTTTTCTTTTTTTCTCTTTTTCATGAAAAAAAAAAGGTTTCATCTCCCATTTCAAATATGATTACATTAGCTAATTGTATTTTGGTCTCAATTACTTTATTCTATTATGTTGAATAAACGTAAGAATCAAACTCAATAACAAAAACTAGCAAAAAGAGACAAGAATTTGGTGATACCTCATGATTTATTGAAAGCTAAAGGAATATTCTGGTTATTTTGACTAGGAATCGAGTTTGATGTAGTTATACTGGCCGCAGAATTATTTGTGTTTCTTCTATTACTTGGCCCTCTAACACCAAGAGGATTTTTCGAGAAACTTAAACGAATCCCACCCTTTGTGTTAACAGTAGAGCGAGGTAATTGACTTCCATACAACTCAACAAGTGCTCTGGTAGCAAAACTGACATCTTCAAATTCGACAAAACACATTGGACCATGTCCATGGCCACTGCCATTACTATTTTTATTTCTGAATGACAACCTTCTGAAACCATATTGGTTAGAGAATAGTTGACGTAATTCCTGTTCTGTAGCGTCAGATGGTAAATTACCAACATACAAGGTATTACAAGGCGGGTTTTGATCAGCTGGGTTAGCTGGTGGTGGTATTCTTGCTAATAGCGATAAGTCAGCCTGGGATATATTGCCACTACCTGTGACGTTTGCAATATTAGTGGTACTAGATGCGGTGGAATGAACCATGCCTTGTTTATTATTGTATTGAGAGTCAGTACCCATAGACATATTACCAGAACCTGCAGATCCTACCTTAGGAACCATGTTCGAAGACATGTTATTTCTCTGGGGCGTCATTCTACCAGCTCCTACCTTATGCGCATTATTATTTTGTAGCAATGGAACTTGTGCATTTTCAGTCGGTAGTTGATTATTTTGCATCCCCATGGCTCCATTTTGGCCAATAGGTCCAAAGGGTGTGAACCTTGATTGTTCATGATTCATTATATTCATATCAGATGCATTAACCGAGTTTGTAAAAGGTTGATTCTCGTTATGCATTTGCGGGACCATGTTGAAAGATGAAAGAGAAGTAGAAGATGCATACGGTTGACTTGGATTAGTTGGAATATTACTAACATGCATTTGTTGACTAACATCATTTATCGGCAGTTGTCCAGGCATAGTAACCGAATTCTGCTTTGATGCTGTCCCAGGTGGTAAGACATTAGTCTGTGATGCATTATTAGGGAAGTAAAAGGCAGCAGATTTCTTTCTATCGTTTGCCCAATCAACAGATGGTGTCTGCGGCTGGGAAGAGCCCACAAGTCCATTTAGACTGTTGTTGATAACATTGTTATTCCATATGCTTTCATTGATATCATTGTTATCTCTTATCAGGAACGAATTTGTTCGCTGGGAGGAATGGATACCAGGTTCAATGGGTAAAGTATTCTCAGAAATTCCACTTAATTGTGCAACAGGGTTACCAGTAGAATTAGATTGATTGGATGGAAATACAAGTGAGTTACCTGTCTCACTGTTGAATGGATCGTTGAAAGAAAACCTGGAGTGACGTTGTGTCCCCATTTCAAGCTTTGAAGTGGCTTTCATGTTCTTCTGTGCATCATAGAGTTGCTTTAACTTCTCCATATCAACACACTTTTTGCTAGATTCATCATAAACTTCAATCTTAACAGCCTCGGGGTGAGTTGGACCAAATAAATTATCTTTGCTAACCAATATAGTCGAATATTGTGATAACAGAAATGCATTTTTTATCTTTGCAACAATCTGCTTCGTTTTATCATTATCGTTTGATTTATTTTCTCTAACCTCTATAGATTCAATACCATCTGCGAGAGAAAACAATAAATGACTCTCTCTATCAGTCAAGTCAGTTGGAACTCCCAGTATTCTGAGCTCAAATGGACCGGTTCCAATATCTGACAAAAGATTTTGAATAACTCCATCAGGAGACTTAATTGTAGTTAGGTCTGACGTTGGTCCAACTGGAGACAAGTTCGTGGAGTTAATAGAAAGGTCATGTAACATAGATGTAATAGCGAAAGGCGATGTTTGTTGACTACCTTTGGAGACTTGTGGATTACCTGATAAACTGCTTGAACCTAATCCCGAGATATTTCCAGAATGGATATTAACGTTGGTATCTTCTTTTTGACTATCAGTAGAACTATTCCTAGAAGCACCTCCCACAGAATCCATTTTCTTTTCGTTTCTTCTTCTTTTTTGACTCGTGATAACCTTAAAGTAAACTTCCGCGTACTACCTTATTATAGATTATATTAGGCGTTGGGGTTTAGCTGTTTTAATAGTACTTGAGTTTAGGGATTTATAGGGATATTTTTAATCTAAACGTTGCTTGTTTCTTTCTTTCTTTATTTTCTTTCTTTTTTTTTAGCCAGAATAATACTAGAGTTCCTGCTCAAGGTATTATCTTTTTGTAGCTATGATTATTCACAGTTGGTAAAAAAAATTGGTGGAGAACTATTGAAAACAAACAAACAAACAAACGGGATAGTAACTAACTAGTCCAGATGAAATTGGAAAATAACAGTACTAATTATGATAACACAGACGGTAGTGATATTCCTGTTATATTAAAATCAAATGTAGATTATTAAAATCGAGGTACTATTTTGATTTTTTGTACCTTGACACTCTATCTTAAGTTTTCTTGAGTTTTGTTTTGGAGGTTGTTTTTTTTAAAAAAATAAAAAATGACGTCTTGAAACAATAGATGGAATGAAAATATAAGTATAATTTTCAGGAATAAAAGAAATAAAAAACAAATTTCATACACTTAAATAACAATAAGCAGAAAAATATGCTGTAGTGGCTGTTTTATTTTTCACTCTTTTGTACCTTTTTCCCTGTTATTAAGTTTTTTTTCTAAATCTCTATAAGATGTAAGTTCCTTTAATTCTTTTTTGAAAAACGGTTGCATTCGTTGTTTATTCAACCGTGTTTCGTTGGTACTCATGCCATGTTTCTTTTATTTTTCTACTTGACATTGATCGTCCCTACTTGTTATACTTAGAGTTTCCTGGCTGTCCTACAGAAGTTTCTGAGAGAAATCATTAAAGACGAGTCAAACTAACAGCAATTATTCCCGATGTCTGAAAATTGGATTGTCTCTTTCATTTCTCTCGGGGTCTACAGTAGACTTTCCTGTCGAACTCGTTTTATGTCCCTTTCCCTCCCCTGTTTGTTTACCCAATATCATTAATATCATATTATTCTTCTCTCTCTCTTGCATACCTAAAACGTTTGCCACTCTAGAGTAGATATTTTGTTCTGCTTTCTTTGCTTTGTTTACTTTATCTTTAAGTTTTTTCTTCTTTATGCAGAATTTTCTGCTACTGGATTCCTTTACACAAACTGGTGGCTATACCAGCAATCAGGTTCAATGAGAGCTTTTTTTTTTTTTTTTTGACTGGCCAGCCCCTACAGGATTCTTTTGACAATTGCTCAAATTGTCTTTTTCTTTACGTTGTTCCAACCAGCAAAAAAGTAATGGACTTCTTCTCTGTTGGTGTGACATTTGTTTTGATGTTGTTTTCTAATCTACTGGTACAATCCTAACCCACGGGGATTGAGTATATCACGAAGTGAAGTTGACAGAACCACAGATCTAAATATGCAACGAAATTCTTCAGTTCGTTATCTTTGAGCAGTCTCATAAAAAATCAATCTGGTTCATCATTTTTGGGGTCTTTTTTTCTTGTTTTATAATTTTTTTTTCTTTAACTATTTTTAATCATTCACAAGTATAAATGTATGAGGACATATGATTAATTCTTTGTCACGTGCCAACAAACAAGACATAAATCAGAACTCTTGATTATCATCTTCATACTTTTTCGTTTGTTACTTTTCCCGTTCAAGTTAAACTGTACATATTTTTCTTTACTCAGTATTAGAAGCTATATCTTCAATTAGAGCGTAGCGGTGGTGTACTAACTAACTTTGTGAGATCACTTAGTAAATATTGGTATGCTATCCGTCGTATATTTTGCAAAGTCTCCATAGTAATGGGAAAAGTTGAATTAGACATTAAAACTGTTTCCACAGAGCTCTGATTTCTCATATTTCCATACGTATTATCTCTGACATTCTCGTTTGATAATAGCGCTGATAGTCGTGATTCGAACTCAGTCTCAACGCCCGATGATAAACTCTCTAGTAAGTTACTTCTTGAAGACAACTCTCTTTCATCACACGGAGGTTCACTTACATCTTTAAAAGTAAAACAATTGTTTGCTGTTTTCTCCTTCGATCTACTCTCTTTCTGTCTATTGCTACCGTGCTCCTTTTTTGAACCTTTGCTCCTCTTTTTGCCCATGGCCCAATACTTTGGAAATCGGATGAGTTTCAATTCACCTTAAAAGTCAGATCATAACTTTACTACCCTTTTCTTGCATTACCGACCAGCTTATATAGTAACGAGAAGAAAAAGAAAAAAAAATGCTTCCTCCGTGATTTGCCGCCAATAATAAAATAAGAAGAGGAGGTGTGTAAAATTATAAAAAGAACTATATTGATATAAAAAACCACTAGTAGATCCTTTCTTAAGTAGATGTTATAATATTAAAAGTTACTGTAAATCCAATCTTTACATAAAAGAAACCTGATACAATGATGTAAATAAATTACGTAAATTAGAAAATATGAATTAAACAGGGCTTTCACATTCAAGCCTTCTCAAGACAAATGTAATCAAATAAAGTTTAATAATAAAAAACATAAAAGTAAAAATTAAGGTTTAACTTTTTTTTTTTATTCACTGCCGATATGCAAGGTCTTTTCGACCTTCTTAACAATACTGCTCTTTCTTTGAGTTCCATCAGATTCATATTGTTGTTGACTTCTTGGAACAGTTTCTGCCTTTGCATAGTTGTATTTTTGTTGATGTGGCATATCAGCTAAATGGTCGTGGTGCATAGTGTCCGAAGGAACTTCTTCAAACGCATGTTCACCATCATGTCTGTCTTCGAAAGATCCCACTGAGATCTTTCTACCACCCATGCCAGCACTGTATGTTTCACCTTGACTCTGTTGTGGGTGGGTGTTGTTTAACAATACATTACCGTGCTGGGCTTGGCCCATGCGACCAGCGCCTGGGATATTGTTCATGGTTTGAGGAGCAAAACCTGGATCCGTGTTCTGTTCCTTGCTCACTGGGGCATTCTTTTCGTTCATTCTGGCACCGATGAATTCACCCTTAGAACCCTTTGAGTAATCATGGACACCCATGCCGTTCAAGTTGTCCTTATTAGCCATACGACCAGCGCCTGGGACGTGCGTGCTTTGTGGGCCAAATGAAGCATCAGTAGTGTCTTCAGACCCCACAGGAACATTATTTTCATTCATTCTAGCTCCAATAAATTCGCCTTTGTAGCCTTTACAGTAGTTGTGAATACCAGAACCATTGAAATTGTTCCCTTCACCTATGCGGCCAGCGCCTGGAACATTTCTAGTTTGTGGACCAAAACCTGGATCAGTGGTATCTTGAGCACCCATAGGGATATTCTTGGAGTTCATATTAGAACCAACCATTTTGGTAGGGCCCCCTGCAACGCCGCGAGATTGACCACAGCCTGGAATACCAACTTTATCGTGGCCCATATGTAGCAGATCCTTGCCTGGGCACTCGTCTGGGAACATACCGACTCTGTGATGTTCGTATTGTACACCGTGACCGGTGTGTGGGTAATTTAGACCAGTGGCAGTCCCACAACCTGGGATACCTGTCTTACCAGTGTGCATGTGATGAGATGTAGATTGCATATTTAATGTATCGACGTCTAATTCGTCTTTAGAATTGTTTTCAGATTTAGTATTGTTAGTTACGTAGTTTTGAGCAGCTTGACCTTCACCTAGTATTCTAGCGTAATCTTCTGCACCGTGATATCCGAATTCCTGACTATGTTTATCAGAATCCTTTTGCTTCTTAGTATGATGATGATGGTGTCTATGTTTATGGGTATAGTATTCAGAATAGTCGGGCTTTTTTATACCTTGAGAATCGTATTTGATCGGATAGTATCCAAACATTTGATTTAATATTAGTTGTTTTTAGGGATGATAATAAAATGGTTTTGCCCTAATTATGTTTTTAGATATATTTCTCATTCCTTATTATAGCAAAAGAAAAAACCAAGGCTTAGAGTGAAAGGAGTGCGGGGAGTAGTGAAATACACAATAACTACAATCGAATATACATTATACCAAATATCAACCGCAAATGTTCTAGAATCACTTGGAAAATAAGGGTGATAAATAATAAAATTCAAAATTACAATTTCTTAGTAACTACAAGATAATCAGAGATACAACTCCCTCACACCCCCCAATTATTTGATGGAGTTATAATTAATTTGGCATTATGACGTTATTCGATTTCGTATTTTGACAGGTAATTAAACCGGACTTAAAAGAAAAGGCCATCGCTTAAATTTTTTTTTCAACTAATTTTTAATTAACTGAAAGGACCCTTAAAAAGAGACAAACAGCCGTACGAATGATTACAGGGGAGTGAGAGATAAAGGGAAAAAAAAAAATAAATTCTCATCTCCCCCATTGTTTAACATGCAAGAGAGTGTTTAAGGAACTTCCATTGACATCATGCAGAAATAGATGACATAGTAGTGACAATGGGACTGGGGGGGGGGCACCGGAAGGCAAAGGTTAAAGAAAAGAGTTTATTGTTCTTATGGGGGAGGGGGAGAGCAGAAAGCAAGTGGTTTTTTTCCATAAGGGGAGCAAAGGAAAGACACACAATGATGAGTGCGGGTTTCCAAACGTTCTAGAATATATATTTTGAACTGTATAAGGCGCATTTTTCTTAAAGGAGGGGAGGTAGGAATATATGAATATTCCGGGTAACCACAGATAAATATGAAAAAAAAAAAAAATTAAATTGAAAAATTATTTGGATATTGCATTTTTTTGGATTAAAGGGCATCGCAAAATTTCATACGTCATTTTATCTTTAATAGTACTAAAAAGTGTAGAAAACAAAAAGAAATAAGACCAAAAAACTAAATTAAAGGATATGTCCCTTAGTAAAAAAAAACCCGTGCGCAAGACGAAGAAGAAAAGTTCTAAGGAGCCGCAGCTTGTCACACAAGAGGATTTTTACATAGAGGCCACTCAACAGGAAGAACAAGCTGAGAGATGGATTCTTTCCGATATCAAAAAGACACTTAGGTTCTACATCCAGGCTTATGATCTGTACAATCAGGCCTTGCAGAACCCCGTCGAAGCCACGGAATCCGGCCGTTACAATATATTGTACAATCAAACAAGGTTAAACCTGGTGGTTTACACTGAGTATCTTGCGGCCAATGGATACATCAATGTATTGGCATATCTGAAGAACTTAGATGAACTTGCCGGTTTAGACAGTATAATCCTCTCATTGCCACAGATTGTGAACAAATTTGAAGCCGTGTTGCAAGAATTTACAGGTAATAACGCAGTTGTAAATTTCTGGGATTTGAAATTTAACTTACTGACCTGCTACCTATTGTTAGCGGAAACTGTAAATGATGAGGGATCCACAAGTAAAAGTGTTAATGCCTCGGGTGAAGACGTCATCGAGCTAGTTCAAAATAAGTTCATCCCTTGCTTTAAGGATCTTGTGACCGAGATTACCACCTCCCTAAATGAATGGGACGAGATACAGCATAGCACAACAGAAGAGCTCTCCCAAGAAGACCTATACCAAAGAGATACTCTACAAGATCAGTATGTAAGTGGTACAGGAGAAGGAATTAAAACCAACACAGTTGAAGAACAAGAAAGCGATAAGACTGATTTAATGGAAGTATCCGACCAGGTCACACCCGAGACTCTAGCTGAGACCTACGTCATTGCATACAAGTTTATAGAGACAATAATGGGACTAATCCTCGATGCCAGATACAAGCCGCAATCATCACTTGTGAATCCAATTCAAGCTAACTTCCTTGAAGACACCATAAAACAATTCTCGGGACAACTACATGAGTTTGTTATAGAGTCCCAAACAAAATATGGTATAGATACTTCTGAAATCACTGTGTCTGCATTGTCTCTTGCCGGAACCAGGCTGATTTTAGACGGGAACACAGACTCACAGACATTGGAACAGTACTTGTCGTCGGAGATAAACAATGCTTCCGTTACCAACGAAGAAATACAGACAAAATTACTTATGGTCAAGAGTGACCTTTATGAACTTTTGGTCTCACTGATGGAAGATGCTCCAGAGAATAATGCGGACCCTACAGTGGTCTTTGAGAATCTATGGGCCCTGACCTCCTCCCTGAGCAAAACTCTGAGTGCCCTGAGCAAAACCTTGAATGAGAAACGTACATCAATCATATCAGGTAAGCTCAGAACACACAGCGAACAACTCAGTAGTACAGTGTTCCGTCAATGCGACGTGATCATCAATTCTGCGGATAACGAGCTCCGCAGGGCTTGGATCCTCGAATGCAAGGACCATATCACCGCTATAGAAGGAGGCACAGGCAAAAACCAGAAGACAATAGAAATTCTCCACAAGAATGCAAGGACACTACTGATAAACGCAACTAAGATCGCTGAAAGGCCATGCGGTCTAGAAGAGTGCATAGTGGACAAACTTAAGAGGAACTACATATTCAACCAGGCAAGAGGCCGATCCGCATTGCTAGACGGATCCGTACCACCCTCTACAACAGACCTGCTGGAACAGATCAGCGACCACCCATTCTACAAGAAGATCATTAATAATATGAGCTTCCCAGTCCCCCAATAATAGCACTAAATAAAACTTTTTAGTTTTTTTTTTTTTTGTGGAAAAAACCAAGCCATGTTATTTTTAGAAGTCTTGAAGAAACCCCCGTAGTACAGCAATCAGTTTACCCGAAACGGAAAAATCTTTAAATTTGGTCTGTGCGCGCGGTTCTGTGGATCACAAAAAATAGGACGCGTTTTTTCAGTTAGCATGCTGTAGCAATGCTGGGCCATTTCTATTCATAATCTTCACCAAAAAACGAAAAAAAAAAAATAGTGAAAATGCTCATCGCTATATATAGAATATAATATTTTTAGTATTTTTTTTATTCTTAACAAGTTTTCATTAATCTTTGATTCACAATAGAGAAAAAACCACAAGTATAATATATATAATATTCCCATGAGCTACAATAATCATTACGGGGGTAACGGTGGTTACGGCAACAACGGCAACAACCGTAGTAATAGCTATAACCAGTACCATAATAATACCAATAGCAGCGGTTATAACCAGTATTACAACAACTATCAGCAGAATCAGATGTATAACGATAACAGACATCACCCATACGGGACAGATGTGATTGCGGAAGAACCTGAAGAAGGATATGAAATGCAGAATGTTAACCATGTAGATCACGGCTACGAGGGTGTGAGCACAATGAGGTCGGATCCTATCTACTCCAGTTTTATCAACACGAACTCTAGAAATAGACCTGCTCCACCACAACAGTACAATAACGTGTTTGTGAACACGAACAGGCACGAGAGTGACGGGCAATCGGAGCTGGAGACCCCTACTACTGTGGCGCCTTCGATTAACGTTATTCAAAATACTCCTGAATTGATACATGGTACTACTAGCAGTTCTATCTTGGCTAGTCAGGCAAGTCATAACAACTTACACTATTTCAACGAAGACGATTACTACTACAACAATAACATAATACGAACAGAGGACGATATTAATAACAGTGACAGAGGTCCTCATTTGGGTTTGCCTGACAACTCTGCCACCAATTTAGTATCCGATGAACCAAGTATAATCTCTAACTCTGAAGATACAAGACCTATCCTAACGGCACCAGTGGATGAAAACTATGAACACCATAACCTAGACAATACCCAGTATCCAGGACACAATAATAATGCTTATCAACCATATAACTACAGATCTCAGCAACAATATGACCAGACTATACCTCACCATCCATACTATACCAACGATTCAGGTCAAATGACAGGTGATGTTGAAAATGCTTGGGTAGATCCTAACGGTGATGACTACCAAATTAATTCTTACTTAGGTAGAAATGGTGAAATGATTGACCCTTATGAAAACGAAGATAGCCAAGTTGGTTACCAAAGGACTAGCAACAATTTGCTATCTGTAGATTATCCTAGAAATAAAAAGGCAGAATCTTCACAGACTAATAAGGAAATAATAGATGAAAACTACGGATATGGTGATGATGATGACGGCGATTTAAGTAGCAGCAGTATAATAAGTGGCTATGAACATGATTTAGCCGATGGCGATACCAACACAATAGACAAGCTGCGATCAAGTAATACCTCTTACTCTTCTGTGGGTTCGAGAGATATGCTGATAAGTCAAGATGATGGTTCTAGAAGACAACTGCCTAGAAGAGCTGGTACTCAAGTTAGAAAGTTTAAATTATGGAAAGGTAACTTTGTTTTTGATTCTCCAATCAGTAAAGCTTTATTAAACCAATACCAAAATTCAATTGATAAGAATAACTCCTTATCTAATGAGTTTAAGTTCATGAGATATCAAGCTGTTACTTGTGAACCAAATATGATGGAGCAATCTAACTTCACAGTTCGACAACTAAGATACTTGACACCAAGAAGCACAGAATTGTTGATTGTGATTACCATGTACAATGAAGACCATATACTTTTGGGTAGAACACTGAAAGGTGTTATGGATAATATTAAGCACATGGTTAAGAAGACAAGATCAAGTACTTGGGGTCCAGATGCTTGGAAAAAGATTGTTGTGTGTATTGTTTCTGATGGTAGAGCTAAGATCAATGAAAAGTCATTGGCTCTATTAAGTTCTCTTGGTTGTTACCAGGACGGTTTTGCTAAGGATGAAATCAATGGTAAAAAGGTTGTAACACACGTATATGAACATACCACAATGATGAATGTTACAAACGTCACTGATGATCATGTTGAACTCTCCTGTAATCAAAGCACTGTTCCTATTCAGATGCTATTCTGTCTGAAGGAACAGAACCAAAAGAAAATTAACTCTCATAGATGGGCCTTTGAAGGTTTTGCCGAACTGCTGCAACCTAACATCGTTACATTGCTTGATGCTGGTACTATGCCAGGTAAAGACTCTATTTATGAATTGTGGAGAGAATTCAGAAATCCACACGTTGGTGGTGCTTGTGGTGAAATTAGAACTGATTTAGGTAAAAATTTCTCAAATTTGATCAATCCTCTAGTTGCATCGCAAAATTTTGAATATAAAATGTCAAACATTCTAGATAAAACTACAGAATCGAATTTTGGTTTTATCACTGTGTTACCTGGTGCTTTTTCCGCGTATAGATTAGAAGCTGTCCGTGGTCTGCCGTTACAGAAATATTTTTATGGTGAGAGTATGGAGCACGAGGAGAAGTTCCACTTCTTTTCCTCCAATATGTATCTTGCCGAAGATCGTATTCTATGTTTTGAAGTTGTTATGAAAAAAGATGCTAGCTGGATCTTGAAATATTGTCGTAGTTCTTATGCTACTACCGATGTTCCTGAGCGTGTCCCAGAATTCATTTTGCAAAGAAGACGTTGGTTAAATGGTTCATTCTTTGCGAGTGTCTACTCGTTCTTCCACTTCTACAGAATTTGGACCAGTGGTCACAATATCTTTAGAAAGATCTTTTTGATGATTGAGTTTATCTACTTATTCTTTAACACCTTACTATCCTGGTTTTCGCTAAGTTCTTACTTTTTGGTCTTTAGAATTTTGACTTTATCGATTGCTATGACTTATAAATCCGCGTTTGGTGTTCTTTCAGTGGTGTTCCTATGGTTATATGGTGTTTGTGTGTTGTCTACATTTATCTTATCATTGGGTAATAAACCAAAGAGTACAGAGTTGTATTATGTGGCTACTTTCATCTTTTTTGCTGTTTTGATGGTGTATATGATGTTCTGTAGTATTTACATGAGTGTCAAATCATTCCAAGATTTGCTGAAAGAGCCACATATCACTTTCCATGGGTTATTCACTCAAGAAACCTTCAGAGACATGGTGATTTCTTTAGGATCCACAGTTTGTTTGTACTTACTGAGTTCATTCATTTATTTGCAACCATGGCACATGTTCACAAGTTTTGCGCAATATTTGCTATTAAGTCCCTCATACGTTAACGTTTTGAACATCTATGCATTCTGTAATGTCCATGACTTATCCTGGGGTACCAAGGGTACAGCATCGAAGCCCCTAGGTAAAATTAATTCCAAGGAAGACGGTACTTTCAAGATGGAGATATTGGTTTCTAGTGCCGAGATCCAGGCAAACTACGAGAAATATAAGGCGTTATTAAATGAACCACCAAAAGAAGAAGAGAGTAAGCCATCGTTACCATATGAAGAGAAAAAAACTGGTTACTATGCCAATGTCCGTTCCTTGGTAATCATTGTATGGGTTATGACGAACTTTGCCATATGTGCTGTAGTGTTGGAGACTGGTGGTATAGGAGAATATTTGATAATGAAGCAAGAAAACAAAGCACATACTGATACCGCGCCACCAAGACCTCTACTAACGAACAAGGCTTCTGTGTACTTCGCCATTATCCTATGGCTAGTGGCTCTTTCTGCAGTAATCAGATTCTTTGGCTGTTGTATCTACATGATATCTAGATTCATCAACAAAATGAGACACTGGTAAGAGTTTTGCACTTACGAGACACCGGTAAAAAAGATTTGCACTTAATAATATTATATAATTAGTCATTTATAAATTTAGTTCACGTGATGTTCTTTTTTTTTTTGAGTTTGATTGCTTTTTTAGCGATTGTGTATTTTGTACAGAAGCCACTGTACAACTACAATGAAAATTCCGCAAAACAGTGGCTTTTTTATTTTTTAAAGGCAGTCCTTTTGAAAAATTTAAACAAAGGGATCGAGATGAGCCGTTATATATATTTTAGTATATAAAGCAGATGAATGGCCCCAGAAAATATATTCAAGGAAATAAAAATAAAAACAAAATAAAATAAATACAAACAAGAAACGACTATGTGCAGATTTCTTATATTTAAGGGTAAAGAACCCATCAAACTTTCGCATCTGCTAACAAGGCCGGCACACTCTATTATCAACCAGTCCTTTGACAGCAGACTACGGCTGGACAGAAGAAGACCCATCAACGGTGACGGGTTTGGTGTTGCATACTACCCACTGGACAAAGAACTGGAGGAGGACGGGCCATGTCTTTTTAAGGCCATAACGCCGGCATGGAACAACCAGAACCTGGAAACTCTGGCGGAGAAGACCAAGTCGAGCCTGGTGTTTGCACATGTGCGGGCATCCACGTACGGTGTGCTGAGTGAGACGAACTGCCACCCGTTCACGTACCACAATCTGTGTTTCATGCACAACGGCGGGATCTCCAACTTCAAGCGGATTAAGCGCCGTCTGCTGAACCACATTGCGGACGAGTACCTGAACTTCCTGCAAGGTGGCACAGACTCTGAGTGCGCCTTCGCGCTGTTTCTGGACACTTTGCAGAAGATGGGCCATGACCCGCGGAAACAAGACGGAAATTTCGGCCACGAGGCCCTCCGCTCAGCCATGCTGCGCACGATTGAGTACATCAAGGACTGGACGAAAGAGGTCATGGCCCACGGATCAGAGAAGGAGGATCTCGATCAGGAGCCCTCGCTGCTGAATTTCGCAGTCACCGATGGATCTAGCGTTGTCGTATCACGGTATATCACATCTTCCACGGACGAAGCCGCGTCTCTGCATTTCAGCTGTGGCTCGCGGTTCATCGAGACCTCTCCTGGGGAGTATCGGATGGAGCGTCTGGACAGGAACCAGGATGTGATCATGGTTGCGTCGGAACCGCTGACGTTCGAGCGGGGTGACTGGACCGCCGTGCCCACGAACAGCATCCTCACGATACGCAAGCAGACCATACTACTGCACCCGATCATGGACGAGTACTACCAGCAGGACCCCTTGTACCTGCGGAGCTCCAAACTCGCAGAGAGCAAGGGTCTTATGGGTACAGTTCCACTGGCGAAGGCAGTGGAGAAGAACGTCCCGCCACTGGAAAGAGAAGGAAGGTCAAGACCTATCTCAGCCACAGCTCACCTCGTATAAAATATACATATAACAGTCATATTATTTAGCTTACTAATACACACACACCCCACATACATTATACCATACTATTTGACTCATCTGATTAGCCGCCAACGTTTATCCCCCTCTCCCCACCTCAACACCAGTCCCCATTAACAACCGCCTCCCCCTTAATTTATTGGAGATCAATGACGTCATACGGAAAAAAAAATGGGAATGGGAACACACAAGCCCGTTTTAGGAAGTGTAAACACAAACGATTCCACTTCCGGTCCGAAAAGCCTATGACACAAGATAAAATCAAAAAAAAAAAAAAACGAAAGAAAAAACTTATTTCCCGCACAGGTGCACAGGTGCACAGAAACGGCCGTACAGAGCTGTACCTTTAAACGACGGAAATACAAGACAAAACAAAAAAAAGAACGCATTGGGTGTTTTTTGCTTCGGGATTATCAAGAAAGAAAAATTGTGAGATGCGCTTAGAAATCCTCGTACAGCAAAATGAAATAACCCAGCTTAAAAGAAAAACAAACAAAAAAACAACAACAAAAAAAAAACAAAAAAGATCGCAAGGACCAAAAGAAAAAAAAAAAATTTTTTTTATGTCGCTGAGGGAAGAAAAAAAAAAAAAAGGATCGTCTCTATATAAAAAGGAAGTTTCCCATTTGATGAGGAAGGCCTGTCTTTAATTTTTTAAGAGAGTCGAGGATCTTTGTTTTCACATAAAAGGATATATAAGAGAAAGGTACAAATAACAACAACAAAAAAAGAAGCAATATAAGAAACTCCATTTGTTATTTTTGATCAAAGAAAAGAATAATAAAAAGAATAACAAAGGAAATATGAAGTTCTCTACTGTTTCTCTAGTTTCCTTGGCTGCCGTCTCCGGTATGGCTGCTGCCAAGAACAAGCAGTACACCACTACTTTGACATACACTTCTGATGGTGCTACCAAGACATATGTCTCTACACACAAGACCCACAAGTACGGTAAGTTCAACAACACTCACCACGAGGGTTCTAAGAAGCCAAAGTCTACTGGTACTCACAAGTATGGTAAGTTTAACAACACCCATCACGAGGGTTCTAAGAAGCCAAAGTCTACTGGTACTCACAAGTACGGTAAGTTTAACAACACCCATCACGAGGGTTCTAAGAAGCCAAAGTCTACTGGTACTCACAAGTACGGTAAGTTTAACAACACCCATCACGAGGGTTCTAAGAAGCCAAAGTCTACTGGTACCCACAAGTACGGTAAGTTTAACAACACTCACCACGAGGGTTCTAAGAAGCCAAAGTCTACTGGTACTCACAAGTACGGTAAGTTTAACAACACTCACCATGAAAAGCCATCTGACGAAGTTGAGATCAAGATTCCAAAGAACAACGGTGCTCCAAGTAACTTGAACTCTATGACTGTTTTCGGTTTGACTTCTGGTACCGCTATTGTTGCCGGTGCCTTGATGTTGCTATGATTTTCTTTATAATTCGTGGTTATCTTTTTTTTCTTCTAATTTTCTGTGGTGATTTTTAATGTACTACTGTCTCGTCCCCTCTCTCATCAGACTGTACTTATTTTTTTCTCTTTGCTGATTGATATCCCTAATATTTTTTTGTTTTTTTTTTTGTAAAAAATATGTTTAAAAGAAGAATAAAAAGTATTGGTTGAAATGAAAAGGAAGAACGGACAGTGATCTAAACAAAATCAGTTACTTTTGTTTTATGTTTTTCTCGCTAAGCAAAAGTAAACTTACTTTCTTTTTTTACTTTTATTGGATTCAGGTAAAAATTTTGGATATAATATTTCCTGAAACAAAAATTCTAAAAACCTAACAAAAACTATTGAAAAAAATAGATTTGAGAAAATAATGATGTTTTTTTTTTGCTGTGCTTTCTTTTTTCCTCCCTTTTATCTTTAAAAAAATATCATTCTCTAACTTTTGTTAAAACAGCGGTTTTGGTGCTTAAATGTTGTTTTTTTTATTTGTTGCTTTTTCTTCTCCAGGATAGTTTCAACTGTGTGTGTTTTTTATTAGTTGATTCTATCTTAGTTTTTCGCGACCCACCACCATTCTTCGGGAACTCTTAAAATTGTGGAGAAGAAAATAAGAATATTAAAATCATTTTCACTTTTAACCGCTGTTTAATTAAATTTTTTTACCCCTTCTTAATTGATTGGTGGTATGAGATGTCTATCTCGAATTGAGACGACAAAAAAACTAATAATAATAAACATGTGCATGTGTGTATAATTTTTTTTTTCTTAACGACGTTCCTTCTATTTAAATAACTTAAATTTAATATACATTTTTTACTTCAAGTTCTGATATTAGATAAAAATACTATTTAAATACTAAAATTTGCTGATACACTCCTGATTTACATAATATATCAAAATAAATGTATCACTAAATACGAAGCTATAGAATGCCAAAGAAGACGGGAAAAAAAAAAAATCTTTCAAAATTTTGAAGGATGGCCAAAATCTTTTTTTCTTCCTCTTCACATTTTATTTTTATTATTTTAACTAAATTCTTTTTTATATTTTTTGTTAAAAGTTTCTAAATTATGTATTATCTATAGTTTCTTATACTGATTTTATTACTTTCTACTCTAGATTGCTTCACACGTGTCGTCGTTGTTCAAGGTATACAGAAAAAGGCTTTTTTAAGATACTACAAGAGAAGCAAGGAATAAATATTTTTGGGATAACATTACCTTAAATTCAATAGACGGGCTTTTATAAAATTATAAATACAAGATGGATCCAAGTATTGATGACAGCACTTCTAACAAGTTTGTTCCAGAGTACAGACGTACCAATTTCAAGAACAAGGGTAGATTTTCGGCCGATGAGTTGCGTCGTCGGAGAGATACCCAACAAGTCGAGCTAAGAAAGGCCAAGAGAGACGAAGTGTTGGCAAAGAGAAGAAACTTCACTGTTCCTGCTGATGGCGCTGACTCCGAAGATGAGGATGACGATAACAGTACCGCCGACCAGCAATTTTACGGTCAGTTGCAACAAGAATTGCCTCAAATGGTTCAACAGATTAACTCTAACGATATGCAAGAGCAATTGGCTGCTACCGTTAAGTTCAGACAAATCCTATCTAGGGAGCACAACCCTCCTATCGATATGGTTATCCAATCTGGCGTCGTCCCAATTTTGGTTAACTTCATGAATGAAAACCAACCTGAGATGTTACAACTGGAAGCTGCTTGGGCTCTAACCAATATTGCCTCCGGTACTTCTTCCCAAACACAAGTTGTCGTGGATGCTGGTGCCGTTCCACTTTTCATCCAACTATTGTACACAGGTTCTGTTGAGTTGCAAGAACAAGCCATCTGGGCCTTGGGTAACGTTGCTGGTGACTCTACTAGCTACAGAGACTACGTTTTGCAATGTAACGCCATGGAACCAATCTTGAGCCTGTTCAACTCAGAAAAGGTTACTCTTATCAGAACAGCTACTTGGACATTGTCTAACTTGTGTAGAGGTAAGAAGCCTCAACCTGATTGGACTATCGTTTCTAAGGCTTTGCCAACTCTATCTAAGCTAATATACTCCTTGGATAACGAAACTCTAATTGATGCTTGTTGGGCTATCTCTTACTTGTCTGATGGGCCAGCTGAAGCTATTCAAGCCGTTATTGACGCCAGAATTCCAAAGAGATTAGTCGAACTGCTATCTCATCAATCTACCTTGGTTCAGACTCCAGCTCTAAGAGCCGTTGGTAACATTGTTACCGGTAATGATTTGCATACCCAAGTTGTCATCAACGCTGGTGTTCTACCAGCATTAAGAAACCTGCTATCATCTCCAAAGGAATCTATTAGAAAGGAAGCCTGTTGGACGATATCTAACATTACCGCTGGTAACACCGAGCAAATTCAAGCTGTAGTTGACGCTAACTTAATCCCACCTTTAATCAAACTGCTAGAGACTGCGGACTATAAGATAAAGAAAGAAGCTTGTTGGGCTATCTCTAATGCCTCATCCGGTGGTTTGCAAAGACCTGATATTATTAGATACATGGTCGCTCAAGGCTGTATAAAACCATTGTGTGATCTATTGGAGATTGCTGATAACAGAATTATTGAGGTAACTTTAGACGCTCTAGAGAACATTTTGAAGATGGGTGAAACTGATAAGGAAGCTCGTGGTTTGGTTATAAACGAAAATGCTGATCTAATTGAAAAGGCAGGTGGTATGGAAAAGATTTTCAACTGTCAACAAAATGAAAACGATAGAATTTATGAAAAGGCTTACAAGATTATAGAGACATACTTTGGTGAAGAAGATGACACCGTTGATGATAGTTTAGCTCCACAAAATGCCGGTAACACTTTCGGTTTTGGTTCGAACGTTAACCAACAATTTAACTTTAACTAAGAAATTTTCACTAAATTATAATTATAACTATAACAAATTTACGAGTACAAAAGGGTGTGTTAATAGCCTTTTAATTTATACATACGAAATCTCAAAAAAAAGTTAATTTTTTGCCTATTAATATTAGTCATTCATGTCATCACCAATCTCTTTATCACTAACCTAAACTTTTTATTTTTGTCATATCTATTGTGTCTTTTATCACATCTGAACAATTATTTGTTTGTTGTTCCTATCTCATTATTATTATTTTTATTATCTTACTTTTTTCTTTTCCTCTATCTTCTCTTTTTGCACTATATTATTAATATAAAATTCCCATTTACTATTTTTCCCCTCACTCTCTTATTTCTTTTTTCTTTCGCTTTCTTCCTTATTTTAATTTTTTATTTGAAACTTTAATTGGTTTCAGGTAACATATATATAAATCAACTACCACTACAAACTAATATTGAGCACTTCAGCGTTCCCATTTACATATATATATGTATATATATACTTATAAGATAAAAACTGCATTTCAAACCTAAATCTCAAATCTTTTTGATCGCTTCGGCATCGGGGCCTTTTTAAGCATAAAAAAAATAACCAAGGCTATGGTAAATAAACAAAATGTAAAACATGTGAAACAGTTAACAAGGAACACGTATTGTAACTAATATAATCCGGTAATTGCCCTGATTGATTTTAAGCCAAAAAGGTAGGAACACACATTGTGAGCTCGTGTTTTAAAAGGGATTATTATTTGAAAACCTCAAGCTAGCAAAGCCAAAGGAAATATTCATGCATCCATGGACAAATAACTAATATCAATCAGCAATAATTTATTATCCATCTTTTTTCTCATTGCTAGCTTATTATTAATCAAGTATTACCAAAAGAGACTATTTTATATTTTTTATGCGGAAGTATAAACACATAAATGGTAATGGCAGATAATGTAAATGGTTTAAGAAAAAGAAACAAAGCCAGAGTTCAAGGTGCAAGTGAGGTTCACGAATTGGATGGTACAAATCTTTATGAGAAGCATCTTAAACAATATGGAACGAGAATTCAACCAGATAAATTGGATTCACCGATCGATATTGCATATTTTAACGAGGACTCGCCCACAACTCATAAAAGCCTGAGTAGATCATATATCAAAGAGGAACCAATTGATCATGACTTAGGTGATCCACCCAATGTTAAAATATATGAAAATGAGGTTGTTGATGATGATCAATTGGACTTACCAAAGATAAGACAGGATCTTCAAGTGCTGAATGGACCAATACGAAATTTCTCGAACGGATCTATTGATAAAAGTAGGAATAAAAATAAATGGACTACTAAACGACGGTCTTCAATCAGAATTGCATTAGGTGATCCACTTCCTCTTCCCTACCTAGGGAATTCTGACCATAGTAAAAAAGAACAAGATGAAGGTTCAAATGAGAAGGAAAAGATCTTAGATGATAAATGGAATTCTATAATGGATAGTAATCGTAAATTAATTAAAGAAAGAATAGCCGAAATTAGAGGTCTTGAAAAACAGTTAACAGAGAATGAAATGAAAACTGAGACCAACGAAAATACAAGAAAAGATAGTAAGAGTAGTGTTGTGATCGAGAGTACCTCCAAAAAGGCTAGTCCGAGAAGCTTTCGATTAAACGATGACTCGATAATAATTGGAACACCTGAACTGGATCCTATTGACGAAGGATCCCTGAATAATATCCAAAACATTCTTCTAGATAATAGTAGAAAACTTGACCTTGTTCTCGAGACTTTAACCATGCCCAAAACTGATAAAAATCGCACTATCAACTCAGACCGCCCGGAATGTTCTATAAATTGGGTAAATTCGAGCTATGACAATTTTTTTTGGCTGGGATGTATCGTTGTATTATTACTTTGTAACTTTTATGTATACTATTATTTGTAAATTTGTTAATTCGGGATGGATGCATTTGTTAGATTTGAATTGTGGATTAATTTTTTTGTTATAAGTGATGCCCTCTAAAGTCAATATTATTTACAATACATAAAAAAAAAATTGAAGAAAAAAAAAGAAAAAAAGAAAATGATGAAAGCTAATCATTAAATATCTAGACAGGTTATTATTGCTTTACTCTGTAATAATTACAACTTATTCATCTAAATAGGGTCTATTACCATGTCATTGTCTATTATAAGGTTTGCGAAATGATTACGAGCAATTGCAAAGTGTTATGTTCAACACAAGATACATATGATGGGGATAATCTTTATAAGGTATGGCAATCTGAGGTAGATCGAGTTGTAACCCTTCGCAAACAGTTAAGTTATGATTTTCCACAGTTGGAGGTTCCAAAATATCAAGAAACGATGAAAGAGGGTAGTAAATGTACGATATGCCAAGAAATATTTTGGTCTAAGGATTCCACTTCGTTCATAACTGTACACAGTGATTTCGGTATACGACAATTCCTCAGACCTGACGATAACACGACAATTGACTCTCTAACCTCTTATACTAGAGTTTTTACTACTGAATCCATCATATCAGCAGCTGCACACCAAGACTATTCTTTGTATGATACTAACCCCGGAAACTTAGCCACACATTGCATTCTCATTGGGTCAAGAAATGTACCGATAAAACTCATAAATCTGGAAACAACCGAGAAGTTGGAAACAGTTGTATCTTACAATATCATGAATCAAGAAAATGAGAAGTACGAGGTGCCGTATTCGTTAAAGTTCGTCCATACCGGCCCTCAGTTCGTAGCAGGATCTACACGCAACAAGGTATCTCTCTTCGATATAACCCGAAGAGACCCTGTTAAAAGGTATAGCTATAACCGCAAAGGTAGATGTGGGACCACCTCATACAAATCGGTCATATCATGTTTTGATCAAGGCGATAGAGTCATTATGTGTGGATCATACAAGACCCAATTGTTCAGGATAGATACAAGATCGAAGGAAAGTATGGAAATGGTTTATAGATCCGCAATGCGTAATAATACCGGCGGTTATTATCAGCTAATTAATACACATAACGGCAATTACCTCTACTGTTTCAGAAGAAACTCCGACAAAATAGATATATTCGACGTTCGTAGTCAGAGACTACTAAACCAATTTCAGTTACCGTACACTACGAACAAGAAACTGAAAGCATCTTATAACTCGGAGCTCGCTATTGGCACCCCACATGGGGATTTCATTTCATGGGAAACCAGCACAGTAGAGTCTGCGGGCATCTCAAGAGATAACAAGATCGAAACATGCCGCCCCGACACAACACATCATATCCCAAAGGGGATGATAAACATAGTTTCCGAATCCCCAGATAGCCAGGTATATGCAGTATCCCATTCACCATCAACTGAATGTCAATCAAGTGGACTTGCACTATTATTGAGATAAAATTACGTCATTCATCATCTGCATAATAAAATAAGGAACGGCTTGACAGAAACAACCGCACAGAATTTAAGCTCTTAGCAAAAAGAGAAACGCTGCGTCGAGTTGGCACTACGAAGAAAAAAAAAAAGAAATTTTATTTTTTTTTTTTTGGCAAATTCGAGAAAATTTTTTTCAAAGGCGATGTGGAAAAAAAAACGATAATTAGAGCAAAAAAAAAAAAAAAATTGGTTTTGATCCCTTCTCGGGGACCTGTTTATGTGTTCGTTATAAAGCTTGCTTTTAAAGGAAAAGGTACTAAATTCAGTTTTATTATCCTAAAGAAGGGAATAAATAAAAATATAGGAGAATAAAAAGCAAAGAGCTTTACTATTTTATAAAAAATAATATTTGGGACCTAGATCAAGTTGAAAGAAACATTGAAATAATACTATTTATTTTAGAGCCAAAAACAAATATTAGCAATATCAAAAGCTACAGCTGATCTCCAAGTTTATTTTAAAAAATATTTTCAAAAAGAAGCCAACCATAAAAATAAAAGTAATAACACAATAATTGAAGTAAGAAAAAAAAATTAGAATAATACTATTTACATGACTACTCAAGAAAATATCAAACCACTAGTTGATAGAATATTGAATAATCCAGTACAGTTTAGAAGAGCTAATGGTAATATGCAGAAGCATGCTGATGACAATGATAAATCATCGTATATTGTGATCGGAAAGAGTAACAATATGAGTGTTCATTACAAACATAATGAGAATGCAGATGAGACACTGAAGGAGGCCAAGAAGCAGAACGGCTACGAGAAAAAGCGTAAGATTCCTAGCTCAGTCGCAGAAGCACTTAACTGGTACACTAAGGCTGCATTAGGTGAAGCGAAAAAGAAGAAAAAAATCGGTAGCGATGACGTGATGGTTAAAAGTAACGGAGAAAAGGAAGATGAAATAGAATTCGAAAATGCAGACAAACAAACTGCACATGAATCTCAGCATACCAGCGACTCTTCTGATTCTGATGTGTTTCATGAAGCTAGCGAATATGTTGAAGATGTTACGATGAGTGAAGGTAATAACGGAGAAGATTTTGGCGAGGACATCGGAAGAGACTTGGGTGAAGATATTGGTGAAGATGTTGGTGAAGAAGTGACATTCGATAATGATAAGACTCAATCTCACAATACAAATGAGGAGGGAAATCATAAAGGGGAGCAGGAGGAAAAAATCACAGAGACTCATACAAATGCGAGTAACCTTGCTAATGTTGTGAATGGTCAACCTGATTCGACAAAGAAGGTCAAAAGAGGTGTAAAGAAGGAGTTATTACAACTACAAAAGGACAACCAGAAGTATGAACGTGAACAGGAGATGATCAGAGAAATTCGTAGGGTTCGAGAAGAACAAAGAAAATTAGCTGAAGCAGAAGGGAAAAAATCTGTCGTAAAGAAAAGAAATATAGAAGATGTTGTTTCTGAAGATGAGGAAGACGAGGATTTAAATTCTAATGTGGAGGTTGCTGGACAAAAAATGTCAGACGAAGAAAACGAGAAAGACGACGATTATGACGAAAGTAATGATGAGAACATGGATGAAGTTGAGGTCAATGATGAAGATGATGAAGAAAGCAAGAAAAAAATTAAATCTAAGAAACTAGAGAAACCAGCAAAAGAAATTAAACTAGAGAAGCCCTCAAAAATGGAAGAAGGAAGACCTGAATTGAAAACTGAAAATCAATCATTAGTAAAGAAGGAAATCAAAGAAAAGTATGAGGCCAAGAATGAAGAAGAACAAGAAGAATCTGTATCTCAAGATGACAAAAAATCGGTAACCCCTCCCACCATGATTGCAGATATTTCTGAGTTCTATCAATTGAATGAGGAATTTGAGGATAAAGGCTGTATCGAAAATTCTCGTATAAGAAAGAACTGGGGACCAAAATATATAAACAAAAAACCAAAGGGTTTATTAAATCATGGTGTCACATGCTACACCAATGCAGCTGTTCAGGCTTTACTACATATTCCAGCTGTTCAACATTATCTGAATGAAGTATATCGTAGCAAACAGTCTAATGTTGGTCCAGGTACAGTGACTCACTGCTTTGCAGAAACAAGTCAGAGAATCTGGGGTCATGATGGCAAAAAGAATTCCTTTATAAACCCTCGAAAACTTATCACTAGACTTGAAGATATCAATTGTATGATGAGTGCATGGCAACAAGAGGATTCTCACGAATATTTTATGTCACTAATGTCTCGTCTACAGGAAGATTCGGTACCTAAAGGCCATAAGATGACCGAATCCATGATCTACGACATATTTGGTGGTTTATTAAAACAAACAGTTACTTGTAATTCATGTGGTGAAGTATCAACCACAGAACAGCCATTTTATGACCTTTCTTTGCATCTTAAGGGCAAAAAAGCAAACGATGAAAACGAAGATGAGAACTCCGAGAAAACAGAGTCAAAGTCACCAAGGTATTCTATCGAGAAGTCTATTAGAGATTTTTTCCATGCAGAACTTATAAGGGTTGATAAGGAAAAAAAGGGTTACGTTTGTGAAAAATGCCATAAGACAACTAATGCCGTTAAAGAAAACTGTATACTAAGGGCACCAGAAACCTTATTAGTACATTTGAAAAAGTTCAGATTTAACGGTACATCTTCTTCAAAAATGAAACAAGCTGTTTCGTTCCCAATGTTTTTGGATTTAACCGAATACTGTGATCGTAGTGGAAAGATTCTTCCTGTTAAATACCAGCTATTAAGCGTCGTAGTCCATGAAGGTAGATCTCTTTCCTCTGGTCATTATATTGCACATTGTAGGCAACCAGATGGTACCTGGGCTACCTATGATGATGAATACATCAACAAGATTACAGAACGTGAAGTATTGAAGGAGAGGAATGCATACTATGTTATATACACAAGATTGACACCAAAATCTGTACCACTGACAAAAACCGAAGTGAGCAAACAATCAGCCTCCATAAAATCTGCCACTTCATCTAAGAACCACGTCAATAACAGAAACAAAAACAGCAACGGCAACGGGAACGCTAACACAGATCATTCACGGAATAAGAAGAAAAACAGAGGGCAAAGCAATAAGAAACTTATGAACAAACACAAGAAAAGAAAATACAACAAGTAGATAATTGCTTTCAATGTTGTCAATTTTTGTTTGTTATTTATGCCAAATTCTTTTCTGTTTCCCAGTTTATTATCACTACCAACATCATTTTCAACCATAGTATTTAAAAGTGCCACATCAACCTATCAGCACGGTAGTTTTCGATATTTTATTCATAGCATCTATCAGCTTATACAGCTCCCTAACTCTTGACCATTTTATATTATACTATTTCATATAGAAGAGTGGGGTGTATATTTTATAGAATTTTTCAATGCATTATTTTTCATTATAATTTAATTTAAATATAATTATATGAATATTTGGTTGCCATTTATCCATTTATCATAATCAATTCTTAACAAATATCCAGAACAATTTCTAAGTCCATGATTTTCTGCGAAATCGTTACAAGAATGGAACTCACTGGGTGATATATATACAAATTTGTTTAATGGATTTGGAGTTTTGTGATATAGTAATTTTATTATAGACACAAACGTACTGGAATATCATGAATATTTACAGGTCTTAAAATTTTATTTGAATACTTGATATGTTTTCCACCATTATGGAACAACATTAATTCCCATGCTTCTTGCAACCGCTATCACTGACTTGACAATACCTTGCATATCTAACATTGCATGTCTTCCATCTGTCTTTTTTATTTTCGCAATCTCATAGATATGTTTCAACGACAATTCACCAATAGTCTTATCCTTCTGCATTATATTTGGTTGACCATGTCCCTTCTCTACACCCAATGCTTTTAATAACAAAAACCCAGTCGGAGGAGATTTCATTTCAAAAGTAAAAGACCTATCAGGTCTAATTGTAATCAGTACTGGAACTGGAACACCTGGTTGATAGTTGGCAGTACGAGCATTAAACTCTTTACAGAAATCAATAGCTTTGATACCTTTAGAACCCAGTGCTGGTCCAACTGGTGGTGAAGGAGCGGCTTGACCTGCTCCAACTATAAGCTTGACTAACACATTCTTTGCGGCTTGAGACATTGATATTAGATCGTTATACTTTGTGTACGTAGTTCTGTCTATTTCCTGGCCAATTCTTTTTGGATAGTGCAATCTCTTAATCAGTTGTGTTATAGATGTTCCACTTCTCTTTTTCCCAAATACTTATTCACTCGTCTTTTTACGTTGAAGCAAGATCCGGGTAAATAAACTATAGGATAATAACGAACAATAGTACCATACGGGTGAGATATTGAATGATTTACACCCACTACTCACATTTAATAATCCACTGTATATGATTGATAACAGCAAGATTACTTGATAGCATAAAATAAATATTGGATTTCTCGAAACATATATATAGAAGAAACCGTTGCATAAAAAAAAGTACAAATGTTTTCATAAATATAATTACATTAATTAATGGGTGAAAAACAGGTATTCTATCAGCAGAGTTAGAAGTAGTGAGCTTCAAATAGTTTGTTTCTTCGGAGATTTCAATAGTGATAAATATAAAAATGCGAAAAAAAAAGTTGGGTTCTGATTGGGAATATTTATAAATAACTGGAAAACAAAAATAATCGATAAAGGGGAAACATTAGCTCTTGTGAAAAATGCAAGAGTCAGCTTGGAAATTTTATTACTATTTGTTTTTGCTCTCTTTTGCCTTTTGCTGCTTCTTCTTTTTTTCGAGTCCCGCAATGTGTGCCTCACTTTGGTCAACCTGTGTATGTGTGTGGTCGGTACCACTGATGATTCTGAAATTTAGGCCCTCTGGTACCATATGGCACATGTCAATGCTCTTGATCCATTCATCTTCAAGTACTTCTTCGATAGTGCTTCTGCAAGCGGGGGCCAAATCGACCATTCTACCAATGATGTGTTGCGACTCCTCCGGTAGTGCATGTAGTAGTCTTTGTGGTCCAATATTGTTGTTGTCTGGATCAGCCGTGTTCCTACTATGCTCATTAAATGAGTTCTTCATATCTCTTTCAGAACTATCATAGGAAGGAGGCTCTGGGGTACGTGTAACTAATGCACTTAAAGAATCACAATTTCTACCTGAACAGAACAGCTTGAAAGAATTGTCTCTTAGTTTTGGGATTTTCCATGGAAATTTCTTCAAGATCATACAGGCAAAAATTATTGCAGCAGACCAAATATCCACTGGACGAGGATCGTACTTCGTGAAAATACATACTTCCGGAGCAAGGTATGGATCACTACCCACAATTCCACTAGCTTCGACTAAAGTCTTCGAAAATGGATATGAGAACACAACAGCAGCACCAAAATCAATTAATTTTACAATACCTTGAGAGTTAATAACACAATTGTCCAATTTCAAATCTCTATGAGCCAGCCCAATGCTATGTAAATAATGGATACCACACAAAATTTGCTTGAAACAACAACATATCTCTTCATATGACATCTTATTACTCATCACAATCGCAAACAAATCATAATCACAGTATTCCATAACTTGAAAGATTCTATTATCTTCATAGACTATCTCAATTGTTTCAATTATATTTGCATGGTTCAAAGTGGTACCAATACAATATTCAAATGTGATTTTCTTAATATAATCTCTCTTTGTTTCATTGTCATATTTAGATCTGAATTCCTTTACAGCAAATGTCCTACTATCAGCAATTCTCTTCACAAGTTTAACAGAACCCCCTGCACCTGCACCAAGATCTTCACCTGTCTTATTATATCTTTTTGAAAATGGAATCGAGGCTTCATCATTATTTGAGTAGATAACATCACCTGTAGTGCTAGTACTAGCAATGGAATTCTGTCTATGTAAACCATCATTATTGATACCATGAGAGTTCTGCGTGTTATTAGACCCAAGTGCTGTATCACCAGTGATAAAAGTACCTGAGACAGGTGAGTCAGACAGAACCGAAACGGATGTTACGCTACCACTCGTGCTCTTCTTAAAAAACCTTTTGAAATCAGCCATTGATGAGTGATGTGACCTAGGAACACTCTGGGTTGGTTGACTTTCGTGCAAAGATGATGGAGATCCAAAAAATGTCTCTTGGTATGAAGACCTTGACGGATGCCTGGAGGCAGAATATATACTACTCTGTCTTGCCCTTGTAGGTTTCGGTATCTGCTTAGCTACAGTATCAGGTACTTCCTTCATATTTGCAGTCGATACACCAGCTGAGTTACCTGGAGATACATTGGCATTGTTATTGTGGCTCGATGAATGTGTATTAGTTGATGTGTTTTTGGTGAAGAAAAGATTCCCCAATTGCGACGATAACGAGCTGGATCTAGAAACAGAATTCTCATGTGATGCCTTGTGCAACTTCTCTTTCGATATAACAAATCTAGGCTCAACTGCCTCGACTTTAGGCGACGTAATCACATTTGAGTCAATCGCAGTCATATTCTGTGGCATACCCCCTCCATATTGGTCTATCCACGAAGACGAGAGAGAGGAACTTGCACTTCCTCCATGGTTTGAATCCTTGTTAGAGTTAGGAACAGCGTAGGGAATACTAGTAGACAATGACGGCAACTGTCTAGAATTAGAAGTGTGTATCTTCGACCCATTATTTCTCAACGACGAGCTGTATATCCCGTTCTTCTCCTGCGACGGCACCCTCTCCTTCATCTGCACACTAGACCCATACATAGTCGCCGTATGAGCAAAATTCGTACTCATTAAACTTGTACCAAGCATTCCTTTACCCATTGTCTCATCATTATCATGATACTCTTCCTTAATTGTCGGGACTTGGAAATCCTTCCCCTTCTCCTGCAGCAACTTAGTTAAAGAAGACATCGTTGCTTTCTCACAGTTCTCTCTGGCTGGTTCCTTTATGGAATAAACAAATTTGTAAATCAAATATTATTCTTGAAGTATTTATAAAACCCAATTTTTTGAATCCCCTTTCGCTGCGTATTAAGAAAAAAAAATCTCACCAAAAAAATCAGTCATCGATAACGTCATGACGTCATATTCAAAAACTGTGTTAGTCACGTGAAACTAGATATATAATCTATTTATATATATTCATCAATCTGGTTACACATTATATCTATTAGCCAGTCCTTATATAGTCAATTATATCTTAATATTTTTATGAAAGTTCAAAAAGAAGTAGTGAATGTAGAAAAATCTGTAATGTGGGAAAAAGAAAAAAACAATGCTTATATTGTACAAGATAAGTGGGAATTAAAACTAGTCATATATGCATATTAGAAGTCAATTAGATTTGGTTCATTGTATGCTTGATAAGAATATTGTTGTTGCGGTTGTTGTATAGGTTGTTGCATCTGTTGCATAGGTTGTTGCATCTGTTGCATCTGTTGCATAGGTTGTTGCATTTGTTGCATAGGTTGTTGCATTTGCTGTACAGGTTGTTGTGGTTGTTGCATAGGTTGTTGCATCTGTGGCTGAGCTTGCTGTTGCATTTGTGCTTGAGGATTTCCATATCCAGATTGTGTGTTTCCCGGTGTTTGATTGAAAGATTGGGAAACTTGTAATGGCTGCATGATATTTGGTTGGTTGGTTAGATCAGCGTTGTTATTGCTGGTAGGTGTTGTCATGTACTGGTTTGTTTGTTGCCCCGTTAGTTGCTGAAATGGATTATGAACCAATTGTTGAGATGGGTTTTGAGCGGTATTCGAGGAACTCCAGTCATTAAAGTTATATGTTGGTGCATTTTCAACTGCAAATGGGTTGTTGGTAGAAGCTGAATTGTTAAGTGGTTTATTAGCAAACTGTTCATTATATGCCTGATTTTGCCTTACAGAATCATCCGTCTTACCAATATTGTGTAGTGCAAATGGATTATTTGATCCAGTTGGATTCGGAGGAAGTTCCTGCATCTGTTGAAATTGAGGCTGTTGCGCAACTTGTTGTTGCTGTTGCAGAGAACCAGTATATGTTGGTGTTATTTGTGAGTTGATTGCCTGCTGTTGGAATGCTTGCTGTGGTTGCTGGTGTTGCTGACCTAATTGGCCAGTAAAGTTAGGTTGAACAGCTGGAGCAAAACCCTGAGTGTGAGATTGAATATTGTCGTATCCCTGTGGAGCTTGTTGCAGCATTTGTGGCATCGTTTGGGATGTAGTTAAGCCTGTATTTGTAGTAGCAGCAAACGGATTTGTAGGCATATTCATACTTACATTTCTGGAGTTTGCAGTTTCAGCTTGGATTTGCTGTGCTTGCAAATCGGGTAGTGGCTGCGTTTGAGAAACCTGAGGTTGTGTAAATTGTGGTTGCACCTGAGTGAATTGAGGCTGTATCTGTGCAGCTTGTGGTTGTTGCTGTTGCTGTTGTTGGAGAGGTTGTTGGACAGTCTGTTGACCAAATGGATTGTACTGATCCACCATTGGCTGGGCAGGTACTGCTGCAGCAGTTGTTGTTGGTGTTTGTACGGAGCCTGTAAGTTGACCTGTGGCTGCTGGATTAGAAAACACAACATTTTGCATCTTGAGTTTTTCCTCCAGTATCCGTTTCTGTTCTCTGACTTGTTCCAATCTCTGTTGTGCCAGGGTACCTTGTCTTGTGATATTGTTATTGTTGTTAGAGGGACTGGTGACCCCACCATTAGTGTTACTGTCATTTCTGAAACTTTGGTGAGTTTTTTCGTCTTCTAACAAATGGTCCTCCAGAGAGCTTACAAGCTTTGTAGTAATGTGTTTAATTACAGGAATCTTCAACCCTACTTGTTTCCCTGCCTTCAAGTATTTCACAACTGTCTCTGTAAGATCAACGAACCTCTTGTACAACTTCAGAGTTCTCTCGGCATTGGCGTGCGACAATTCGAAGAAGATTTCGAGCAATGAGATGATACCTTCATTTAAGGCGTTATAAAGGGCCAAGAGGTCCTGTACTAGCAGCCTGAATGCGTAGAGGTAGAGGTCATTCTCGAGGTCGTAGCTCGAGTATCTGTTTTTCACCAATGCGCTGATCTGCACCTCTATGGACTCGACGTGGTCTAGGGCGGTGTTTACCTTGGACAGGTTATTCTCGTTGATCTTGATATTGGCCTTTGTATCACGCACGTAGTCCAGCCCTATCCTCTGGTACTCTCTACACTTGCACTTGAGGTAGTGTGCATACTTCTCCACGATCCTGATCTCCTCGTTGCCGACATTGGGCAAGTTTCTCCCGACACTCAGGACGTCGCTGTGTCTCGAGTAATACTTCATCGCCGTGGTACCTTCACCTTCCCTAAGCAACAAGTGCACCACGATAAGACTCTTGTACACCACTGTCCATGCAGAGTCCTGCAGCCTCGAGTCCAAAGCACTGACAATCTCCTCGAAGTCGTACTCACTCGTCGACCCCAGCAGGATCGGATCGATGTATTTAGCCTTTGGAGGCGCCATCTTGATCTTGGTGGCACCTTTCACCAGCTTAACATAGGTGGTCATTATTCTACTTGTTTTTTCACCTGCCTTTTACGTTTGTGGTAAAATACAAATATAGAATCAAGATTAATAAACATACACTCCCCTCTCCAAATCAAAAAAATCTTGAAAAGGGAAAAATCTCAAAATCTCAAAAAAATTCAAAATAAAAAAAAAAATTGAAGCAGATGTATTTAGGTACGTAATTGTATCGTGACATGTCAGTACACAGTGATATACAACATCACCGGTACCGGTCATGTTGTATAGTAATACTGTACGTAACACCACATGACGAGGTTCTTTTTGTTGAAAAAAAAACAAAAAGTTTTTCCGAGAAAAAAAAAAGGAGATCTGCGGGATCTGAGAGAGAGAGAGAAATTTTGGCGTAGAAAAGAGAGGAGAAGGGACACCCGGACAATGCCGGCACGCTTAGATCCATACGCTAAAAAAGATTTGTGTGTGACCAAAGAAACAATGGGAACGCACAGAGAAAGACGTAGAACAAGAAATAAAATCAAACTTGTGACTCAAAGCAAAAAAAAAATTTTTTTCTTCGCTCTCTTTCATATAAAAAGGCGTGAAACATACAGACGATGATGCAATTGTAAATTAAAGCATAACACAATTGTAAGTATAATACAATAATACAACAACACAATAATACAACTGTACTATTACAATAACAACACAATGATAAATATTGCTTTTAGACGATTTTGGCAGAGTGAGACCGGTCCCAGGACGGTGCATTTCTGGGCTCCAACGTTGAAATGGGGTCTCGTGATCGCTGGGTTATCTGATACGAACAGGCCCGTGGAGAAGATAAGTGGTGCGCAGAATCTGTCGTTGTTGGCTACTGCGGTAATATGGACGCGGTGGTCGTTTGTGATCAAGCCCCGGAACATGTTGCTGGCCTCAGTGAACTCCTTCCTAGCGTTGACCGCCGGGTACCAGCTGAGCAGGATCATAGACTACAGGATACGAGACGGCGACTCTTTGAAGCAGGCCATCACATACGTGGTGAAGGGTAAGAACACCGCGTGAAAAAAAAAAACAACAACATTTTATTCTACATATTCTAAATAATAAATTTAAAAAAATAAAAATGATAAATACAAAACTTCATTCCCCCGTTGCCATGGTTTCCTTTTAAAGAAAAAAGAAACCCCGATATACATCTTTACACCACAGTGTAACGCGTATTACATAATCCCGGTCCGGAGAATGTTGTTTAGGACCGTCTACGAGTGTTTCTGTGCAATACCAGTCGATCAGCACAGAAACCACCGTAGCAATTGCAAGCCCGATCCCTCCTTTTTTTTTTTTTTTTCAGGATTTCCCCTTTTTTTTTTTTTTTTGTAGGAGAACGTGATTTTTTTTTTCATTTGTTTAGGCTTTTATATATATAAGGGGAGAATAATGAAATATTCAGAAGCGATTTGAAATTAATTTAAATTGACCAATTAAGAGAACGGGGCAGCAATGGTTACTGTTAATAAGTTTAGTGAGAAGCCAGCTTTGGCCAAGAAGCTAGGTGAGATTGTTTTGCATGCGCAGGATGCTGCTTTGAGCCAAGGAGATGTTTTCAACCTGGCCATCAGTGGTGGTTCTCTGGTTAATGTTCTACATGCTACTTTGATTGAGGATAAGGAACTTGCAGGGAAGGTCAAGTGGGACAAGTGGAGAGTGTACTTCTGCGATGAGAGAATTGTGCCTCTAGACCACGCAGACAGTAACTACGGGGCTTTCAAGACCGCTGTCTTGGACAAGTTGCAGACCAAGGTTCAGGTTTTCCCAATTGACGAGTCCTTAGTTAACGGTGGGCCAGAAGAATTCAAGAAGATTGCTGCCAACTACGCAGCTATTATCCCTAAGAGTTTCGATCTGATTTTGTTGGGTTGCGGTCCAGACGGTCACACTTGTTCTTTGTTCCCTGGTGAGAAGCACAAGTACTTGCTGCAGGAGAGAAACGAGAGAGTCAGCTGGTGTTACGACTCTCCAAAGCCTCCTCCAAACAGAGTCACATTCACCATTCCAGTCCTGGAAGACGCAAAGCAATTGGTCTTTGTCGCTGAAGGTGCCTCTAAGCAGGAGATCATGCACGAAATCTTTGACTTGAAGAACCCTGAGCTTCCAACTGCCGTCATCAACAACTGTTTCACCACTAAGGTTACCTGGTTGGTTAACGATGAAGCATTCGCTAAGGTCACCACCAACTGCTAAAGGTATATAACGATATGTGGACATGTTTTATATAAAATTCTTTGTATGTAATCTTTCTATTTGTTAATTTTTTTTTTTTTGTTTTCTTAGAATTAGGGAAAAAAATAAATTCTTTGAATTGTAAATTTGAGAATTATTAATGACTATATATATGCTATACGTTATTACAAAAATGTAATAAAAATGTAAGATAAATATCTATGCAAGGGAGAGGGGACGCTTCATTCATTTAGGGCCTGTCTGATGATAGGCTTATTCTTCAAAATTTTCGAATCACTTTGGATAGGTTTAGCACCACCAATTTTGAGTTTTTGAGAATTGTTTTCCAAGGCCTTGTTTGTTTCGTAATGCGGGAACTTGTAAACATCCAAACAATTTCCCTGTAGTGGATATATCCATTGTTCTCTTTCCAGGAGATTGATGAATGATTGGATTTCCTTGACAGAACCAATCGTACTTTTTGACCCAATAATGATTAATTTTGATTTAGCCCTAGTGACAGCCACATTGACTCTTCTTAGTTCTTTTAGCAGTGACCCACCATTCATTTGAGGGTTACTTCTGACCATTGAAATTACAATACACTCTTTATCTCTACCTTGAAATTGATCCGCTGTCAATATCTCAAGGCTGTTGTATCTTTCATGTTCGAAGGTTTTTTTCAATAAACGCAGTTGTGCCCTATACAGGGTCATAACACCAATGGATTTCATGGAAACACCACACTGTAACATACCTTCAATACATTGTCTGGTCAGTTCAATCTCACCTGTATTAGTAATATTGTCCTTTTCTGAGCTTTCACTGATCTGTGAACACAGATCATAATCTAAAAACAAGACCCTGTTTTCAGGGTTTAAGACATTTTTCAACCAATAACTATTCTCTGGAAAACCTTGCACCCGAAAATTAGTCAGATCTATATCATTAGCCATCATTAGCTTCTGATTTGCGATAACATCATTACCACATTTCAGTTTATCATGATATATCAACTTATTTGATAATTTTACTATATCTTCACACATTCTATATTGAAATGTTAATTCACAAACGCTTTCTGGATGATTCTCACATAATATTTTGAACATAGAATCCTCAAGGCCACCAGCTCGAGCTGCCTCACTTTTGACTAAGGGAGGCAATTGAAAATGATCACCAACCATAAGAAATTTGTTTCCAAACCTAATTGGGCCTAATGCCACAGGGAGTGAAACTTGACTTGCCTCATCTATTATCACGTAGTCAAAATCCTTGGATCTCATCGAGAATAAGGTGTCTTTTATACCAAGACAAGTTGTAGCCACAACAGGTATATTATCGATGACATTCAGATACTGTTCTAAAGTCTCCACCTCAGAATAGTCTGGAATATACTTCTTGATATCGTCGTGAATTCGAGTTGGCGACCCTAATCTGAAAATATCAATTCCAGTATCTTGTAACTTCAATAAAATATTATCTACAGCTGAGTGTGTATATGATGTCAACAGTACACTTTTTTTATTGTTGACTAAAATCTTGATAATTTCCGCAATTACGGTAGTTTTACCAGTTCCTGGCATCCCAAGAATTAGTGAGTAGTCTTCTGTTCTCATTACTCGATCAATAGCATTTAGCTGATCACTATTAAACGATTCAGGTGTTGTTAATTTATAGGATATTACTGGTGCTTCATTTTGGCTTCGAAATTTTGGTTTAGCATTGTCGACAAGTAACTGTCTAGTTCTTATATCTCCTCCTTCTGATTTCTTAGCTTTTCTTTCTTTTGATGTCCGCGAATCTAAAACCATGCTACTCTCGTCAACAGGTGCCATGAATAGATTGAGCAGATTATATCTCGCCATTGATAAACCCTGTTGAATATCGTTTCTATCAATTCGGTAAGTAACTTGGTTTTGAGTTGCTAATAGAGAGTTATAATCAGATTCCTGATGAAGAGTACTTTTAATCATTACCGATGAACTGAAATTCATGTTGATCTTGTTGTTTAACAACTTTCGATCTGCCATGATTTTTACTTCTTCCTTTCCAATATGTAAAATTTGACCTTGACTTAGACCGAAATGACCAGCCTCATCACTAATGAGAACATAGTCATTCTTCACTAGTTGACTTTGAAGGAAAGACGGTTTGTATTGACAATCTTTGGATTTTTGAAGTGTGAAAACACAAGGAAAACGTGGATGTTCGATATTTTCAATTGCTGTTACAACCATATTACTTAGACAATTCCCATTGATTTCTTCTCTTTCAGAACTTCCCATCAAAAACATTTCATGACTTATAAATTTATAGCTTGATTCCTCCTTGTTTATTAAGTCATTGTACCTCTTAAAAAACTGCCTGTATTTTTTGGCATTATTATGGAGTGACATTAAAATGTGATCATCCAGGTTCTTTTGAGCATTTAGTTCTTCTTCGTCATTACTAACTTCACATAGGTAATGTAGTGTCATACAAGAATTCCTTGCATAGCAATTATCACAATATGAACTTCGAACAATGGGCGGTAGTTGTAAATTATTAATAGTTGTGTCATTTATTTCTTTCAAATGGTGACGTAAAAAGGTTGTCAATTGATTCCTAGCCATCAATATATGTTTAAGTGAGCTCAACACACGTGGAAATTTACTCATGCTTTTGTCACGGGTATAATACAACAAGAAAAAATCAACTGGTATTTCGTATCTATCATTTAAAAGTAATGTGTATATCATACCTTGTGCCTCATGGGCAATACTACGTGATTTGCCTGTTTTAATTTCCAAAGGAACAACATATCGATTTCTCTCTACTGTTGCCTCAACCGTTGAATCAAGAAAACCCTTTAACCCATATATGGGGGATACAATATGTTCTTCGATATCAATTATGTCTGATATTGAGATTGGCTCCGTCCTTCTAGTTCCTGATATGGATACATAGCAGCCATAACTACTCTTTGAGACATATTTATCTGTGAAATAGAGAATGTTTTCATAATGGTCCTGAATAATGATATCTTTAACAGAATTTTTGGATTCTCCACATAATATAATGGAGAAGGCAAAACTTTCAAGTAGCTCATCCAACTTTTTGTCTATATATTGCTTGTCCAGTTTATGATCAACTATCTTTTTCCTGAAAGCTGCTTGAAGCAGTTCATGTACAATCGATCCCACAAGCATGGGTAGGCTAGGCTCCTCACGACAATCCTGGAACAGTTCGTTTATCACTGCTTTACGAATGCAGTCAATTGAATTACCAACTGTCGTTGCTGACAGGATAATTTCTGGATTTAAAATTAGAAGATTATCATTTGGTAATTGTGTTTTTGGATCAATATCATCGGATAATAGGCGTTTATTAGAGCTATTTCTACCTTCAATTATATGTATCACATCCCCTATTATGATATCTAAATATACCCAAGGGTGTCGAACTATAACTGTGCATTGTTCCCCCTTCATATCTTGACAAATAAGTATTTTTTGTTTTCCTATCTTCTCCAAATCAACTTCATTAATTTTTAGAACGATAAGACGTGTGAAATTCTTTCTGTTGAAAATCCATTCTGCCAAATGATCTGTAGGAATTCTGGATTCATTTCCTTTCACTATCACGTCATTTTTTGGTGGTGAAGGAATGCCAGTCATTTTATTATTCGTTTCAAGCATTTGTGTTTGTTCGATGAACTCGTACAAGGAATCGTCTGAACTGTCTGATAAAGAATCATCATCATCTTCTAGTTGTGCTTGTTTCTTAATTCCATCGGTGTCATGACTATCTGAAAGCAGCTCATGCAATAATTCATCGTCTTCATCATCAGATCTCAAGGCACTAATAGTATTGTCAATATCTTCATTATTATTACTATTCCTATTCCTATTCTTATTATCATTATTATCATTAACACAACTATTGGTATTAAGGTCTAAGGTGGAGGTTTTGTTAAGTTTCTGTTCTGCTGTTTCAAAGAATTCATCAGAGCTAGAGCTTGGGGAGTATTTGTCTTCAGGTTGATTAGTTGCATCTTCTATGTTCATTCCAATATTATTTGTTAATTTGCTTGGTGATGATGGTAAATCATTAGACATTATTTGATCTTTTGATGACGCCTTATTTTCATCATTTATAATTCTCATATCAATATCAGTAGCTCCATTGAAGTCAAATGTTCTATTTGCTGTATCATAATTATCGTTATTTGTGGTTTCATGCATACTTTGTAAATTAATGACAGTTTTCCAACGATTGGGTATTATTGGTGTTGAAGATGGATCATTTCCAATCCCCATTGGTATATCTGAATATTCAAGCTCAACAGAATGCTCAGATTTGTCACTATGGATTGGAGTGTATTTCCAAATGACCTGTTCTTCTGGATACCCCTTCTCAAGTTTTTGTGCATCTATATTTGATTTTGATCTATCTGCTGAAACTTTCCAAGAGGTTTTATTCTTTGATGAATCTTCTCTTGTTGTGTTCTCGACTCGAAGCTTATTAAAATCTCTTTCATCTGGATTTGTCACCTCATCACTAGTTTTCTTAGAAGATTTTCGAATTTGAGATACAGAAATAGACTTTAACACATGGGAATTTGACTGTTTTGTCAAATTATCAACTGGTGCAAATTTGTAGCGTTCTTTGGTGGTTTTTATCTTTTTCTTAGTGCCTTCTGAATTTTTTGGTTTAGTTGTACTAGCTTTGATGGGGGATTTAGTTAGATCAACAGTCCTTTTTCTGTTATCAAAGTTATGTGTCATAATATTACTTCCATTGAAAAGCTACCGGAACTTTTAGTCAATGAAGGGAAAATTAATCCAGCTAGAGTCGCTTATTTCTGATATTTTTATCTTATCCAATTGAGTGTATAATATGCAACATAAGTGTTATAGCCTTTCCATTTAGATGTTCAGCATTCAACGCGATAAGTATATTTCTGATCCAAGCTCATCGCGTTTTTATTTTACGTCTGGATTCATCACGTGACTAACAGAAGCTAAAGATATGGATTATAATAATATGAAGGGATGATGATAAATCTTTCAAATGTTCTAATTCTAACGTTTATATATTATATCTACTAGAATCTCTTATTCTGTTTGATTGATAACGTTATATTCAGCTTATGTATGACCTTGGAATACGCATTGTTTGGTCGGTTTCTCGAGAACTTTTTATTGGGTAATTAATACACATATTTATATTCAAGTGCACTTCCTTGAGTGTTTCATTCGAAAAAATAATTGTCATTATAACAGTTTCCACCTTTTGTAGTGGGAAACATGTCTCGATGATGCAATTGCATTTGGTTTTCATCTTGCAACAACTGTCTACACATTTTTCTCATCTCTAACTGTGTCTTGAATTCCATCATCTCCTAAAATATGTCTATCAATTTCATGCATTTGCTCTAGTATAATCATTTATGGATATCGTACTGTCAATACCAGAATCGATAAACCCAAAATAATCAAACTCTGATTATGATACATTATTCTGACTACCTTCTCTCCATCATATGGATTTTATTACTCAGTTTGGTAAGTATATTTCTTACCAAAGTATCAGCATATTTAGGTGTCGATACACTTCGGTACGAAAACATCTAATTTATATAATTATTAATAAGTTATATCTCCTTTTCTAGACGTTATATCTGATCTCATCATTCTTAAATTAGGGATAGCTTCCGGGTCTATTGGATAAATTTGAAGTCATTAATGGAAATCTGCATGGTTATGAAAAAATTTCTAATAACTAAATCCGCTTCATAGTGATCTGTTCATACTCAAAATAAGCTGAAAACTAGCCATCCACTTCATCCACTCTAGGATTTGTTTAGTTATTTTTTATTGTCAAGATTTTGACCAGTAAAATTTTTGACATGGTTGTAATTAGGGGAATGAACTTTATTTTTGTTGTCTGTCATTTTCATGATTCTTCTGAACTTCTTACAGGTCTTTCACTAGTCCGAGTAATTTTAAATTTATCTCATTAACATCCTCAATCTTATTTACCGTGTATTTCTCTTCCATTTCTGAACTTTATTTCTCATTGTTACCATTACCGCTATGAAAATCTTCATATTCGCATTCTGAAGGAGTTCTTAGTCCTAGCTCTTCAAATATTTGCAGTAGAAAAGCTTTATCAATAGAGCACTTCTCACATATGTCTTTAAAACTATAACCTAACCTTAGCAAAACAAATATTGCATCATTTATATCAGATCTCGTTACCTCTGGAGTAGACGAAGCCTGATTTCTATCTTCTGGCTCTTTTCCTATCTGGGTATTGTGTACTGCATACTTTACCTTTTTAGATCCATTGTAAATATCTTCAGAACTAAATTCGGAGACTACCGTCGGGGGACTTCCATTATCTTGCAGGACGGACATTGAGGTGTCACCATGAGTTTTTACATTCATAAATGTTATAAAATTTTGTCAGTTCTTTTCTAAAATCAAATAAGATACTTTTCATTTTTATCTGCGGCCTTAAAAAAGTCCAGAGTATCAAAATGTCGTTCAATCTCTCTAATGATTGCCTCTTGGGTTTGGGTTTTTTACGATATCTTAACTTTAAAATTGTTTTTCTTTCCCGGGAAATGAATTATCAATCATTCGTATTCACCAGTTGGTTATAACAATTACGAAAATTGCATTAAAAATTCACACTTCTTTAAATAGAGAAATTTTATTTCATCTTATACATTATCGTATATATATAGTACAACTTCTACTAATAAACTTAATAGTCATTATATAAAGACACTTTCTTGTCCAGCCTCTAGTTCTTCATCATTAGTTAACTCTGAAAATTGTAAGAAGTGATTTGGTCTATGGCGTTCATTGTAAAACTCAATCGGTACTTTTATTTCCATTTGCAAATCTGGTGATACATTAAAAGATGTTGGTGAGAAGTAATAATTCCAAATCTGGTCGGAAGGAACGAGAAAGTTACCCATAATCTTATCAGAAAGCATTAGTTGTGCATGCTCACTAAATTGCGGTTCAAAACCTTCAGGAATATCGCTGATATTATCCTTATTTTGAAGACCCCATGCATATCCCTTCTTATTCAGAGTATAGCCAGAAACATTTATGGATCCAGGGTTAGAACATATCGAGATAGACACACTATCCATATTTTTGTCTGAAAAATGATTTATATGGTTCTTTAACTGCTTTGGGGTCATGAATTTAAAGTCTTCGTGATGAATGCATATCCAACCAAGTAACTCCTTATCTTTTAGTTCATTTTGATGTGCCCTATCGGGTGGTGAGGCAAATTGGACATCTTTTGAAGAACCAATTTGAGGTACCAGTGCTACAGTCTTTATTTCCTTAATGTTTGGATATTCTTTTGGTGAGTTACCATACAAATATGCAGCAATTTGCAATTTGACATCAGATACAGAGACTAACTTTTCCAGAATATTTTTTGGCAAAACATATACAGGTTTTTCTTCAATAAAGTCCTCGGTAGCAACATAAATATTCTTAAGTCGTAAATACAATAAGCTATTCGCAATCGCTGAAGCTTTCCACTCGCTTTTGGAGTTGAATGTTTCTGTTTCATAATTCGATGACGTAACCACCACAATTTCTTCACCTTGAGCATTGATAGTTTTCGCCTTTGTTACAGTAGCTGCGCCATTTTCTTCTAATAACTTATTCTTCTCAGCCTTTGCTTCAGCCAGTTCAGCCATTTTCTGTCTCTTGACAGATGGGGCCTTGATATTTTGACCCAAAATCAAATCCTTGATTTCTGTCTGAGTCAGAGCAGCAATCTTAACATTGTATTTTTTACTGTATTCACTTAAAATCAAATCACGCATCTGTGATTCTACTTCAATCCATTGCTCGTCACTAAATGAAGGCCATAGGTGATGATCCTTGATGACAATAGTTGGATCTCTTAACAAAATAAGTTTGGCCTGTTCTTCATTTGTTTTTAAGGCTCTCATAAGAAGAATTAATCTTGAAAAGGCTGTATAAGAAGAAACACGTTCCAGCCAGTCATCATATATATTGAATAAAACCAATTTTGGTTCTGTTGCACGCATTACTACATCTGATAATTTGTCAATAGAGAGTGCCGCTGAAAACGGTAATTTTAACTCAGTGGGCCTTATTGCAATATTAGGGAAATCAAGCATATGAACCTCTAAGGGATCTAACATTGCTTTTCGAGTAACAATAACCTGCTTTGGTTGCTCTTCCTTGGGCAATGATCTGATTAATGCACTTATTTCTTCAGCTGTCTTCCACTTTGCAAGTTGACTTAGCCTCTTCTGACCTGTCCAAACGGACGTATGAATAATTTTCAGATATAGATGACCTGTTTTAGGGTTCAATGTGAAAACACAACCATTAATGGCTTTAGTGGCCACATTACCTTCAAAGGTTTTATGGACTGTAACTCGGTAAACGTTGGTGTCATCAACGAAAAACTTAACATCATTGTTAAATAATTCCGCATAATTAGAAGAATTCAAAAATGGCTCTTGAACTGTTGATTGGTAGATCTGTAAACCTTTACGAATACGTTCACGTAAAACATATAGTGCAGGATTAGCTTTCATGATAGTTTTCATGGAATTTTGGATTAATGGTTTCAAGCCTTCAAACCAATTACCATAAGCGTCATACATATTGTAAGCAAGATCAATAGTTATCATTAAACCAGTAGGGGAAGGATACATACTAACATTATCTGTTGTATAATCCAAAAACTTAGCCCTTGCGTACCTGGATATATCGTGTGAATCATAGTCACCATAACGTAGCTGAACATCAATCCAGATTTTTCTTGTCATTATCGAATCAAAGTTATCTTTGTTAGTATGTAAAAGGGATGGTTTAGACACCTTCCATTGATCCAAGCTATCCATAGTAATATCAGTAGCAGAGGAGTTCATTTTATATGATTTTCTAGGATGGATAGATTCCTTTGTGACATTCTCAATACCAAGAACGTCGAGCTCGCCATCAAGTATTTGACATAAATCAAATACAATACTCTCATGGATTTTTTGCCACAAATGCGCTCTAAAGATCTGAATTAGAGAAATCTTCAATGTTGGTATCTTACCATGCAAAAAGATTCCCGTCAAATCCAACTGTACCAAAAAGCCAACATAAACATTAGCTCTGTTAATTGTTGGCGACCACCATAATGTAAATCTACGATTAGGTATTTGACTTAAACCGGTACGTTGTGCATGTGTCAATCTCTTGAATTGCATTGAATCTTCGAATCCAGATGCTTTCTCCCAGAATAGACCTTCCCAGGAATGGAAACCGGTACCCTTGAATAGTGTATGTTCAAGAATTGTCTCAATACCTCCCAATGCTTGTATCACATCTGTTCTATAATTATTCAGATTCCATAATTTACCATCATGATGAGCATTTGTCCACCAAAATGGATTCGATTTTTCAATCGAGTATTGTTTGAATTCCCTTCTAACTCTATGACCCCTATCATAAGCCAACGTATGACGGTCTCTTTGGAATAGAGTACTAATTCTCGGTATACCTCGGTCCCACGCACTTTCTAGCTCTTCAAATGCTAACCTTCGATTTTGCTGCATTGCTTCCAACCTCTTCGTTGCATATTCTGACCAAACACGTTGTGAATCTAAAAATTCATTCTCCCATGTTGGAATATATCTAAATATTGTAGGTATGGACTGATCTTCATCGTGAGACATACCAGCCCTAAAATGTGTAATCCCCGTCTCAGTTTGTTTTGAATATGCTAAGTCAGAGGCGGGTATTAATATGTGAGATGCACTGAGCATACCTAAACCACCTAATTCTTTAGGTGTATAAAATACTGCTGGTGGAAAACGTGTCGGCATTTTTGAATTCAGACCTAATTTAACTCTATTTTGAATCCGTGTTTCAGATTTTACCAGTATATCTAACAGTGGTTCAGTTGAAATGATTGCCTCTCTAAAGTATGTAAACAACGCTATCAATGCAGTGTTCCATTTAGCAGCAATTTTGGTGAACGTAGTTGAACCAGCAGCCATTAAGATTCCTCTAATTGTGCCTTCAAAACGATCAACAGCTTCTTTGGACACCTTCAGAAATGCTTTCGAAGTACGTTGTTGGGTTTTGGAATCAACTAAATCCCACACACCTTCATCGCTAGAATTTAACTCATCAAGCCTTGACTTAGGTGTTATACAAACTTCAAACCCGCATAATGTAAATAACAGGTTAGGGTTATTCTTGCTATAGACTGAAAGAAATGAAGACTCCCAGTTTAATTTCACAAGCGATGAAGGTAGTCTTCCTTCAATTTCCCAAAATACAGCCTTTCCTAAATGTATATCCTGCCTAATTAATCTCATCCTTTTGTCTCTTGGCCAACATTTTTTATTTGGATAATTAGATATCGCTTCAAAATTTGGATCTGGGTTTTCAGATAAATATTGAAATACTAAGTCATCAGATTCTTTTTCGTCCAAATGAAGAACTACGTAAATATCATTCAAATATCTCATGTATAACTTGATTGGGTGTTTGAGTTCAATATTTTCTGACCCGTACTGCATAAATTCATTAGGCGATTCGATGTCACCAGCAAGATCTGTCGCTCTATCTTGACCCAAAATCAATAAATCTATAACTAACCCATAAAACTGATAGATAAAAGAAGCAAATTGGAGACCCCGGATAAGCCCACATTTATTAACATAGCTCATGTCCTTATAATTAAGAATTACATTATTTTTTGACACCATGTAATCAGCTAAGTTAGGATCCATAATCAACCTTAATAACCTATTGAGAAGGGTAAAATCAATCTTTTCAATAAAATGGTCAAGTTTTGTTTCTAACAATACTGTTGATTCATTGTTATCAATTTTCCATACATCTTGGAGGTTATTGATACCTTGACTCCATTTATAAACAAGTAAAGGAGCAATTTCTGAATCGTTTGGTTTTATCCAGTTAGGGAATAAGTTTCTTTGATCAGCTTCATACCATAAATATTGATCCAAATAAGCATCTGTAATCTTTTCCAGAGGGTCAACCGAATATACTGGTGAAATATCATGATAATGTTCCATCATAGATATATCTATAGGTTTAAATACTCTCTGAGTCAAGAGAAACTTTTTAATTCTATTAAGTGTTTCATGTGGATTGTCATAAGCTTCTTCAATAAGGGCGAGTTCTTCACGTTCGGCCGCATTTAACCTCACTTTCGCACCATAAGAGTCTTTTAAATTCTCCAACGCCAGAACTAGTATTTTAGTATCGTTTTTGTAAGTTAGAGATGGAAAAGCAATTGGTGAAAACTTCCGTGATTTCAACCACTCTACCATAACCTTAAAGATGGTTGAAGCTTCATCTGGAGATAATTCCGGTCCAGTCCTCTCGACATTTAGTTGTCTATCCTGTTCATTCTTAATCCACAGCCTTGTTAATCTCCCCAGATTTCTCTTCGCTGTGCTCTTCTCTATATGTGCGCCACGGATCATTTTAGCTCTATTGCTATGCGCTGAGGATATCCAACCGTCTGCTTTAGCTCTGATATATCTCTCAATAATATTCTTTATCGGCTCTGGCATACCTGGAACTTCCCATGGTATATTGGCCTTCCAGCATCTCCAAGCTTCACTTAGATGTTGTAATATAGTTCTCGTTTTTTTATGTCTCAAATTTGCAGGAATCATGTCCATAATGTCATTCATAACCGAAGCTCTTAATTCTAAATCATAATATGCATCTGCTCTCTGTTTTGTGGTTGTCTTTACCACTTCATTTGATCTACCTTCAAACTGTCTCGTCAGTAAATTGGATAACCATCTTTCTAGAATTGGTATTATGCCTCTCATAAAGAATATCCAAACTCTCCAAGCAGGATGCCAAAATCCACATCCTGGACCTTTACCAATTACTTTGTTAAAACGATTATACACAACATGTTTTAAATCCTTACATGCTCTGATTTGATGCATTACCTTATATTTGTATCTATAGATACCAGTAAGTTGACCTAAGTGATTGAAAATATAATAAACAGCATCAGCTAATTGGTATGCATCAACATTTCCTAGTCGAAATTGTACATGAGCATCAGTTATTAATTTAACTATTTTTAAGATTTCTCTCATTAAATGAAATGCGTTACCAAATCGAGATTTTTTTCTTTCCTTTGTAGTCAATGTTTTAGTTGGTTTCAAGTTGAAATTGTAGTCCAGATGCAAGTAGTTTAAGCCTCTTTTATGGATTAATAAATTGAGCATGTTATGACCTTGCTTACAAATTTGAAGACTAGCCTCAAGCCATTCAATATGAGTTTCTTGAAAATATTTTGTTGATCTTAAAGTAGTTAATAACTTCAGTTTCTTAGCTTTCAAATCTTTCTTTTTCTTTAAGTCGTTAAATACATTTCTTTTCAATAAACGCTGGTATGAAATCTTAACCTTGACAGGTTGGTCATCTTCAGAATGCTGTAAGTACCATGACTTAACAATAGGAACATCTTCAGCACGTTTAGTTCTACCAGAACGACGATTAAACGGAAAGGGTGCATGATATAATTTTATAGAGTCCATACATTTAGGAGAGCATATATTTTCTTCATTCATTAGTGGATTTAAATTGAAGCCAAGATCAAAGGACTCTTTTTCTTGCTCCTTCTGTGCCTCTTTTATATCAGGAATTTCATTGTTACGCTCTGGGAAACAATCGGGTGAATTTGTAAACTCTTCCAAGCAAAAAATGGGATGTGAATGCCAGTTATTAGCCACTGATCTTGGCCTTGAATTATAAACATTTGGATAGGTGAGTCTGTATTCACTCCGGATTGGATTTCTAAATATTATTCTATCAATTGAATTGAACTCATTAATATCTTCATCATTTAACTCATCGTTTGGATATAATGGTTCAAATTTAGGACCCCCTTTGACAGACAAACTAAGGGCCTTCGAAGAAAAAAAGGTATTTCTATCAAATAAAAAGTAGTAATTTTTATCGACAACCTCATTCTTTATTGGTAGACTTAATTTGTACAAATCAGACATAGTATCCAGATTTAGTCTCCATTTTTTGTAAGAACTTCCGTTTACAACATTTTTATTGTTTTCTAATGGACGTTGATCATATATCCAAGATTCGATGTTTGACTTTGTATAAGGATTTAAATCCAACTCAACCCCATTTGGTGGTTCAATATCATCTAGATGCTCTCCGAAAGAAAGAGGCGGTTCATCATCATCAAACGGTGGTAATCTCATTCTCTTGAAATGCGTTCTATCTCTCTTTTCTCTTCTCATGGCGGACCACATTGTAGACCATTGAGCAGTATAGACCGGTTCTATTACTCTAGGAACTTCGTTTACAAATGTAATGGCACCAGATATGTGATATAAAACTTTCACTTCTTTTGAACTTTCCCATGGTTGAGGCATGTTTTCTAAAAGTTTTAATACAGCATGAGGCATGTATTTTAACGCACCTAAGAAAGATTTCTTATCATAGTCAAACCTCTTCGAAGACATGTCAGAATGGCTGTCAATAATTTTTCGAAGATGTTCAGAAGGCATTTCTACTTTTGTATACGATAGTTGGCCCTTCTTCAATTTCTTGGAACGTTTTGCTTCGCGCTTAATAACTTTCCTGGTCCTTTTATTACTCTTCTTTTCTTTTGATTCATTCTTTCGTACCTTTGGTTTGTTTCCTATTGTTTCTATAAATTCATCTTGTTCTACTTCACCCATAAAAGTTGGTTCTATACCTGGTGGTGGAGGCGGAGGTGGTAGTATACCTTCCTCTCCATCTATGTCTTCTTCATCAATGTCTAGATCAGCTGGAGGTGGAGGAGGTGGAGGTAACTCTTCATTATTCAAGTCATTAGTTGGAAAATCATCCTCAAACTCAATATCAAATCCTGGTGGTGGAGGTGGAGGTGGAGAATCCATTTTTTTCTTGCTTATCAAGTATTTCCCCTTGATATTGTTTAATTCACTATTCAAAACTTTGATTATTTATTGGTAAAAATGGAAATATTGGCTATTAGTTATGACAATATAGTTAGAATGCCCGTTGAGATGAGCTTCTATAAATTCAAAATTTTAGGTTTTTGTTTGCATTTTTTTAATTCCGTGATTTTTTCGTAAAATAGGATCTTCATAAATATACATATATATATATGCAAAAATGAAATGGGAAATAAAAAAGAAATATACTAACACTGTTACATACTATTGCCACTACATTTTCCGCCTACATTCTCTTGCAATTGATCTAGCTTCTTCTATTTCTTGGGATGTACCGCTGGATACGCCAACTGCATAATTGTAGGCTTGAGCGTAGTTTTTGTTATTTAATTCATACTTTGCAAGCCAGAGATGTGCTTTGACACTCTCATCTGTTACCAACCCTTCTGTAATTTGCTCCATTTCCACACAGCGTTCCATGAATAACTTAGATTTGTCAATATTGCCCACCTGTTCGTATAATTCTGCCAATTTGTACAATATGTTGGTATCCTGCTCTTTGTTGGTCAGTTGCAGAGCTCTCTCAAAGCATTTTATCGCTTGAGTTTGATTACTTACCTTTGCGTAGCAGGATCCCAATGCCTGCCACATACGTTTATCCAGTGGTTTTAGTATACATGCACGTTGAAAATAATATAATGAATATAAATGCATATCAAGTACCTCGTAGGCTTGGCCAAGCCCATACCAAGCTCTGAAATCCTTTGGATCAATATCAACCGCACGTCTATATGATTCGATAGCGGCATGAGAATTTTTCAGCTCAACAAACTCATGACCCATTAGTGTCCAAGCACTTGTGGCTCTTTTATCCAGTGTCAATGCTCGTCTAAAATACATTATTGACTTTTCGTGTTCTTGTCTTGCACTATAATAATTCGCAATTACGCAACAAGTCTCAGGTCTAAATCTGTCAACGCCTGCCACAAACTGGGTCAAGTATGCAAGTTTGGAATTTTTCTGCATGACGTAGAGGATATTAGAGTATGTATCGAGATCCTCCAATCTGTAAGGATCAACTTCTAAAATTTTTTCAAATAGGGATTCTGCATGAGCGTAATCCATATATTGATAATTAGTCAGTGCATTTTGAGCATGGAGATAAATAAAATTTGGAAATAAGGTAAGGAGATATTCCAGCAATCTCAAGTAAGAGTCAACATTCCCCTGAAATTCCTTGAATATTAGTAACTGGAATATCTTGTACATTATATTTGTTTCAAGAGTTGATTGGGTGTTTAAATTTTCTAATTTCTCCAAAGTGGTTTTTTTCTCCAGGTGGGCTACCAGTATATGTGCCTCTTCCGTAGTTGATACACAGTCTAAGAGCTCTGTCCAGCAGGCATAATTGTAAGAGTATATCTTTATGGATTGAATGAATGCCTTCATTGCGGCTGATTTGGAGTTTCCCTGTTTTAGTAATACTCCTCGTAGGTAAAATAATAAGCTGAATCCAATAGAATTTGTAGGTATCTCTTGCTTGGGCTCAGCAAGGTGTGAATCCAAATATGAATTCAGCTCCTCCAGAATTTTTACAATACTATCAGGGGTACCATCTTGGGCATTTTCTTTATCATTCTGTAGCCTATTTGCTGCATGTTGTTCCAAATTTATCAATTCTTCAGAGGTATCGATATCAACGCCTTTCTCCATCAGTCCATTGTTCAAAGTTGTGGATCGAGCCTTATGACTTGCTGTCAGGACACTCTCCGTTGTCTCCTGGTTCCTTTTATCCCACGATAAATATTTACAGTACAGCTTCAAAAACAGTAGGGATGGATTAGTCACATCTTGCAGCCAAAATGCACATCTATCAAATTCCTTCGAATCGAACAGACTCGAAATGTAAAGATACTGATCGTACTCCTTCTCTGTAAAATAAAAATTGTCACTTACCTCTATTCCGCACTTTGCTAATGCTCGAGGCTCTGATTCCTCACATATACCATTCAATGCCTCAGCGGCCCATTTAGCAGAACCCATCAACTTCATCTTGCTCATGTCTACTGAGGCTTTCCGTAAACTCTTCCGCACATCTCTAACTATCTCATCACTCAATTCCATCTTCAATGATATAATTTGAGAAACTAATAGGCAAACTACGGTAAGAAAAGCTGGTTTCTTCGTTTCCAAGTGATCCAATTAGAACCTTAAAAATTCAATGAGTTATGATCTTTTTTTTTTTTTTTTAGCAAGAAAAAATTAAGCAAAGCACAAAAAAATTATCAAAAACTGAGACAGGAACTAAACAAAGAAGCTATCATTGTTAATCTAGAAGAAAAGGGAGATCTTATCTTATAGAGCACGAAACTATTGACAGATTTAATTGTCATACTGGCCAGTTTTGTTATTAACAATTGCTTCTTGTTTAAATAACCATATCCTTTTTTTTTTACAGACGAAAAATTAGAAGAACTACAACCACTATTGGAGTCAGGGAAGAGAGTATGAGTACAGAGTTGGCAGAGCAGTATTATGATGCTCTTTGTGATCAAGAGCAAGTGCTACAGGAGAATCATGGACATTTGGTGTCGGTGATTGGAACGATGAAAAGTTTGAATGAAGAAGTTGATGACCAGGAATTACTGACCAGATTGAACAAGTTATCGAAGAATGTTAAGGAATTGATGGATAGTTCTGTGGAGTTGAGGTATAGGAAATATCAGGCACGCGAGCTGCGGATAGTATCGATGCAGCAGAAGTCAGGGAACGAAGAAGAGGTTAAAATGCTCCAGAGAAACGAGAGACTTAGGGAATACATCGATATTTTGGACGCAATTAACCGTGACAGCCTTACATATGTGAATATGTTAGGTAGACTCTCTGTAGATCTTGCCAAGCAAATTGAGTTGTCGGATAGCTCTGTTACAGAATTCATTGTTGCAGATTGGAAGCCTCCACAAGAAGTTCAGGGTATATTAGAGAACTTTCTGGATCTTGATAAGACAACTAGACAGCTTGACGATCAATTAGACAGGTATCTTGACGGAATTAAGATGGAGAGAGCAAAATATAGTCTGGAGAATAAGTACGCACTTCAAGAACAGTTGAAGTCACTGGAAAAAGAGGTCAGTTATTGGAGAGAGGCTTGGGTAGATATCGAAAAGTTAATGTTTGGAGACTCCGCACAATCTATGAAAGGGATGCTTCGAAGCATTCAAAAGATGCAAAGCAGGCTTACGGATGCTGAAAGAGTAAAACTAAATTCTGATGAAGACGTCGTGATGTAAAAACGCATGAATAGAGAAAAAAGGTATTGAGGCATGATGCGATTGACCATATTAACCTGAGATATATGAATACCTTGGAGACAACCTATATTATTTTGAAAAAAAAATATAGGAAAGTACAGTCTTATAAGTCTTATTGGCTCACACGGTCGTATTTTATTTCCATTATTATCTGCAAATGATTCATAAACAATACAGTTTGATTACGTGGCCTGATAGAGTTATACATTATATATTTTGTTATATTATATACCTAACTTGTATAAATCAAGAACAAATATTTTCTGTTTCATTTTTTTTTTTATTTATAATAGATTAAATTTTGAAAAGAATCATTCAAGGCGAAAACATTCAAAAGCACCGATTAAGAGAGCATTAAACAAATTGAAGCACTTTTTGTTACGTTATGAAAGGGAAAAGCAATTAAAGACAGTTAATAAGTTTGCTTTTAGTATGGTTTCAAAGGTGCGATGGATTCCAAGAATTGGGATACGTTCCTATAGTATTAAGGTCCCAGATAATGCACCAGGATTGAGAGAAAATGAGGCATGGTTAGAAAATATGGCTAGCAATAGTCGCTTAAGATCAAAACGGAGATCCTATGATAACTATGCAAGGCTTCCTGATGAAGAGTTTCCCTGGAAATATAAAGTAATCGAGAATGATACTAGATATAATATAGTTCATACGCCATTGTCCTGGCTAACTGATATGAGATATCTGCGACAATTTAATAAGAATAAGAATACACAGAGTAATTTTGTTGATGTTAGAATAGTGAAATGCGTTAGTGGTAAAGGTGGTGATGGAGCTGTATCATTCTTTAGAGATGCAGGAAGAAGCGTTGGTCCACCTGATGGTGGTGATGGGGGCAATGGTGGTAGTATCTACGTACAGGCTGAGAAAGGGTTAGATTCTCTAGCAAAGATGAGGGCGACTTATATTGCAGGAGAAGGTGAATCTGGACAATCTGATCAGTTAGATGGTGGTAGAGGAAAAGACATTTTGATCACGGTTCCTGTTGGTACAGTAATAAGAATTGCATTACAACCCAAGATGATAAAAGAGATGCTTGAAGAACAAGGAGCACAATTGAATGAGAAACTAAGAACAGTATTAGATACAACATTTCATGATTTAAAATGCAGTAATGAATCGAAACAATATCCTACACATGTCCAATTAAATAGAGGAGGTTATCGCCCTGGTGACGGATGGTTATTCAAAGAAAAGGATGAAAAATACCATAGAAGTAAGGATTGGTTCAAACAACTTGATAAGAAAATGAAACCTTATGACCATGATATGATACGAGATGAGATAGAGAATGACAGGTTTCCCCTTTTTGGGATTGATCTTAGTCAACCTACCAAATCACCAATATGCCTATTGAAAGGCGGTAAAGGTGGGCTTGGTAACATGCACTTCTTAACTAATCTTATCAGAAACCCGAGATTTGCCAAGTGTGGAAGGAATGGGTTGGAACAATATTTCCTCTTTGAACTGAAAACTATTGCTGATCTTGGTTTAGTCGGGCTTCCCAACGCAGGAAAGTCCACACTTTTGACCAAGATTTCCAATGCCAAACCACGTATTGGGCATTGGGAATTTACTACATTGGAACCTACTGTAGGTACCATATCACTTGGTATAGAAGGAGCACGATTCACAGTTGCAGATATTCCTGGGATCATTCAAGGTGCATCGCAGGATCGTGGTATGGGTATTGAGTTTATTAGGCACATTGAGAGATCTAAAGGGTGGGTTTTTGTTGTAAGTTTAGAGAAGGATGACCCACTAGCAGACCTACATACATTAATTACAGAACTAGGTGGATTAGAAACAGTGAAGACTAAGAGGGTATTAGTCGTAGCAAATAAAGCAGATATAGACCATGAAAACCCGAAGTCAAGAGAAAAGTATCTTAAATTAACTGAATTTTGTGGGCGACACGGCTGGGATAGTGTTCCAATAAGTGCATTACACTCACAAAATTTGGATATCCTACTGACAAAAATGGCTACCTGCAGTGGAGTTACTGGATACTAAATACAAACTACATGTAAATATATAACAAATTTTAAAGCAGGCAATATATTAACCTTTAGATACAAAGCCCAGAGCATGAAGTAATATACATTTATTTTAACAGGGTAACTTCTGAAAATTTTTGATTTTAGAAAAAATGAAAAATACGATGCTTTGCGATGAGTATTGCGATGAGCATTGCGATGAGCTCTTGATTGAAGATAGTGAATATACTTCAAGATTATTAACATACACATCTGTTCTTTTACTATATCGGTTTCAAAATTTCAAGGATTATAGAAGTGTTTTTTTTGTATTAGCATAAGGTGAGAAGATAATGACCGAACAACCAAGAAAAGCAAATTTTAGACAATTAGGTTTATCCAAATGGTTAACCGAATCATTAGAAGCCATGAAGATTCATACACCAACGGCTATCCAAAATGGCTGTATTCCAGAGATTTTGAAAGGTAGAGACTGTATTGGTGGAGCTAAGACTGGTTCAGGTAAAACTATTGCGTTCGCAGGGCCTATGCTTACCAAGTGGTCTGAAGATCCATGCGGTATGTTTGGGTTGGTCCTTACACCAACAAGAGAACTTGCTATGCAGATTGCTGAACAATTCACTGCTTTAGGTAGTTACATGAACATAAGAGTTTCACTAGTTGTCGGTGGTGAGAGTATTGTTCAACAGGCTCTAGATTTACAAAGGAAACCTCATTTTATTATTGCTACACCTGGTAGATTAGCACATCATATTTTGAATAGTGGGGAAGATACCGTTGGTGGGTTGAAGCGTGTGAAATTTCTTGTTCTTGATGAAGCTGATATTCTTCTAACAGAAACATTTTCGAGTGATATAGCTACATGTATTGCTGCCATGCCTCCCAAGGAGAAGAGACAAACATTGTTATTCACAGCTACTATTACGGATCAAGTTAGAGCACTACAAGATGCTCCTGTCCAAGAGGGCAAGCCCCCATTGTTCTGTTATGAAGTAGAGAATGTGGACAATGTTGCAATTCCGTCTACGCTAAAAACCGAGTACATTCTAGTTCCAGAACATGTAAAAGAGGCATATTTATTTCAACTATTGACATGCGAAGCATATAAAGACTCCACAGCTATTATTTTCGTAAATAGAACGGTAGCGGCTGAGGTTCTGCGGAGGACATTATATAACTTAGAAGTTCGTGTTGCATCTCTTCATTCTCAGATGCCACAGCAGGAAAGAACTAATTCTATGCATAGATTCCGTGCCAATGCTGCTAGGGTACTGATAGCCACTGATGTTGCTTCCAGAGGTTTGGATATTCCAACTGTGGAGCTAGTTATAAATTATGATATTCCATCTGACCCTGATACCTTCATCCATAGATCTGGTCGTACTGCTCGTGCTGGTAGAAGAGGTGACGCTATATCTTTTATTACACAGAGGGATGTTTCCCGTATAGAGGCCATTGAAGATAGAATAAACAAGAAGATGACAGAGTGCGACAAAGTTCACGACACAGCAGTGATCAGAAAAGCCTTGACGAAGGTCACCAAGGCCAAGAGAGAAGCCTTAATGGCCATGGAGAAGGAAAATTTTGGTGAGAGAAGGAAACTACAAAAGAAGAGGAACCAGAAAAAGCATGCCTAGATTTGTTGTTACAAATAAATAACATATATATAGAAAAAAAATTATTTGATTATCTAATTTGTATGTGTACCACATAGCCTATTTTTTTTTTTTTCTTGGCTCATCGCATAGAAAAGAAAGAAAATTTTGTGAGAAATATGTAGAATAATAGAACTGATGAGTTTAAGATAACATCATAGAATACCATTTAGAGGTCTGTTTTGCAGTTATACTGGTCGATAAAAAAAGTAGAGTATAAGATAGACATGAGCAGAGCCCAGGAGATCAAGGACAAGCTGGCGTTACAAGCTAAGATCCAGAGTAGCTTTCAAAATGACACTGCCAAAGTAATGAGTTGGCTGAACCCAGAGGCTGAAGAGATAGACGGTAGTAGTGCGCTTGGATTAGAGCAACTAAATGAGTCTAAGCAAGAGTTCTTTCAGTTACCAGTGGTCCAAGCAGGATCAGGTTTGAGTTTCCAGACTGAAGCTGTTGCCTCAAAGTCTGGTTCTGACAGTACGGATATACACACTATCGGGGAATTTATGAACAGTGACAAGAAAGTGAGTTCTCTTGCTAAAAAGAAGAAGAGAAAGATGGAGTCTGAACCAATTTCTCGTGACAGTATCCATAAGATCAGCAAGAACGATACGAAAGCCATGGTGGCTTTAAAGCATAAGATGAGAAAGGGTGTAAGACAAGAAATACGTAAGAATATTGACAAAATATCTGAATCGAAAACATTGAGAAATGATGACGATGACGACGATGACGATGAACCCAAGATCGAAATAACTAAGAAGAAAACCTTTGGTTTATTATTTAATGGTAAAAAGAAGAAATAGATCTAAAGAATTTATGAATTATTGACATCGATACTTAACTACAGCTGTGTGTACATTATGTTCTTTTGGTTAACAACGTTTTGGTATTTTGTTATTTTTTTTTATTTTTTTTTATTTTTTTTTTTTGATCAGTCCAACTCATCGCTGACGTAATTTCGTCGTAAGGAAAAAAAAATTTTATCTTTTTTTTTTTCTTGGATTCTGGGAAAATCTTGCGATGAGCTTTCTTTCCATTGAAATGAATAAATATATATTCTAGTCGGTGGCGTTTAACTAAGTTTATTATAACTTTCAAAGGAACACATTAGGTTTTTAAAGTAGGTAGAATTGTCTTTTTTCATTTCTTTGGTTAGATATTAGACTTCTACAGTTGGAAAGAAAAAAAAGACATATTTCCAAGAAGAAAAAAAAAAACTTAGAAAAGCAAATATGAGTTATACACCTATGGATGGGCATGTGCATCAGCACCAACAAGTTGCAACTGTTTTGTGTTGTAACTGTGGTACTCCTATTGATGGTTCCGCAGGTTTGGTGATGTGTTATGATTGTATTAAGTTAACTGTTGATATTACACAAGGTATTCCAAGAGAGGCAAATATTTCCTTTTGCAGAAACTGTGAAAGATTTTTGCAGCCACCAGGACAGTGGATTAGAGCTGAGCTTGAATCTAGAGAGTTGTTGGCTATTTGTCTACGTCGTTTGAAGGGTTTGAATAAAGTTAGACTGGTCGATGCCTCCTTTATTTGGACTGAACCGCATTCCAGACGTATTAGAATTAAGTTGACTGTGCAAGGTGAGGCTATGGCTAACACTATTATACAACAAAGTTTTGAAGTTGAATATGTTGTTATTGCCATGCAATGTGCTGACTGTGCTAGATCATACACTACCAACACTTGGAGAGCTACTGTGCAGATCAGACAAAAGGTCCCTCATAAGAGAACATTTTTGTATTTGGAACAATTGATTCTAAAGCATAATGCTCATGTTGACACTATTAATATTCAGGAAGCCAAGGATGGTTTAGATTTCTTCTATGGTCAAAAAAATCATGCTGTTAAAATGATCGATTTCTTAAATGCAGTCGTGCCTATAAAGTACAAGAAATCCGAAGAACTGATTTCCCAAGATACACACACTGGTGCATCCACTTACAAATTCTCATATTCTGTTGAAATTGTTCCAATTTGTAAAGACGACTTGGTTGTTTTACCCAAAAAATTGGCCAAAACTATGGGTAACATTTCTCAGTTTGTGCTTTGTACCAAGATTTCCAACACTATTCAATTCATGGATCCTATGACTCTTCAAACTGCTGATTTGTCTGCACAGGTATATTGGAGAAATCCATTCCATGCTCTAGCTGATGTTTCTCAATTGGTGGAATTTATTGTTCTTGATGTTGATCCAACTGGTGTTGTCAAGGGTAATAAAGTTTTAGCTGATATAACTGTTGCTAGATCATCTGATTTGGGTGTAAATGATCAGGTGTATTATGTTAGATCCCACTTGGGTGCTATCTGTCATGCTGGTGATAGTGTCATGGGTTATTTCGTTGGTAACTCGAACTACAATTCTGACTTATATGATGATCTAAATATTGACCATGTTCCGGATGTTGTGTTGGTTAAGAAGCTATACCAAAGAAAGACCAAGAAGAATAGAAACTGGAAGCTGAAGAGAATGGCTAAGGAGCATAAGGATATTGATGCTTCTCAAGATTACAATAACAGGGGCCAAAGGCAAGAAATGGAGCGTGCTGAGAAGGACTACGAATTGTTTTTGCAAGAATTGGAAGAAGATGCTGAATTAAGACAAACCATTAATCTATATAAAAATCAAAATCCTGAGGCTGCTCCACAGGAAGAAGATGAAGATGAAGATGCTCCTCAGATCGACATTGACGAGCTATTGGATGAATTGGATGAAATGACTCTGGATGAACCGGAGGAAGAGCAACATCAAATGGGACCTATGTAAATTAAAAAGCTTATGCTTTAGTTAATATCATTATTCACCTTACTATTCTATGACGTAAGTTATTCGTAATTCGTATCCTACTCTTCAAAGAGAATGCACATAACTAATTGTATATTAAATTATTTTTTTTTTAGTAAGATGTCAGAAGATTTCTTACACATAAACTTAAAATGGAGAAATTACTCGAAAAACAGAGGCGGTATATTGCTTTTAATAAAGTTGGATATATTTTTAGTCTAACTATATTAAAAGTTTTTCATATACTGGTTAGGTACCTTATCAGTTCCTCAATAATCTAATATCAGTTACTGCTGAAAAAATTAATAAGCTAGTATCTTCAAAACATAAAACAAATTCTCATTGGCATTATTGAATGGGATTTACCTCAAAAGTTCAATCCTAATACTACTTAGCAATAATTAGAGACAGTATCGAATAATTATACACCTTCAAGTTTAGTTCTCTTCGTCATTATGTAAAGTCGCCTCTAAAAAATTTAATAAGCTAATATCTTCAAAACATAAAACAAATTCTCATTGGCATTATTAAATGGGATTTACCTCAAAAGTTCAATCCTAATACTACTTAGCAATAATTAGAGACAGTATCGAATAATTATACACCTTCAAGTTTAGTTCTCTTCGTCATTATGTAAAGTCGCCTCTAAAAATTTAATAAGCTAATATCTTCAAAACATAAAACAAATTCTCATTGGCATTATTAAATGGGATTTACCTCAAAAGTTCAATCCTAATACTACTTAGCAATAATTAGAGACAGTATCGAATAATTATACACCTTCAAGTTTAGTTCTCTTCGTCATTATGTAAAGTCGCCTCTAAAAAATTTAATAAGCTAATACCTTCAAAACATAAAACAAATTCTCATTGGGATTTACCTCAGAAGTTCAATCCTAATACTACTTAGCGATAATGAGAGACATTATCAAATAATTATACACCTTCAAGTTTAGTTCTCTTGGTAATTTTGAAAATTAAATTCCTTTTGAAGAAATTTCAGCTTTTTCTAATATAGAATATTTTCTTTTTCATCTATTTTAGTTCTTTACTCCAAATATTACAATAAGTAGAATATTTTATTCTATTTGAAACATGATGTAAATATCTGAAAGGTGACGTCATGTTATCTTGAAATCAAACTAATACTAATTTAGTAGAATATTTAGTTTCGGTAATTTCTAAAGTGTATATTAACTGGAAATTGACGTTCTAAATTTAGAACATCCTTGCATAATTTTTAAAATTTAAAAACATTGTAAATAAAACTTGCTAGAAATTATTGATCCTTAATTAAAAAATTGTAATATAGTTGCTGGTTGTAAATTCGGATATATTTTCATTGATACAACCATATCAATAAAATTAAACGGAAGGTAAAATAAAAAGCGGAGACTAATAGAGAATCTATCATTTGTTGATTGTTTCATCATGAATTATAGCTGTGAAAGAAAAATAATAAATTTATCAATAAAGGCTGGGTGACGTCACTAGGTAAATAAAAAAGAAAAAATCAAAATATAATGATTTCACTTACAAATTGACGTTTAACTAATCGAAAATATATAATTTGAATTTAGTGGTTCAAAAATAGTAGTGAATTTAAACAATATGGTAGCACAACTAGTTTTAGCTTTCTTTTCTTTTCAGAAACAACCCATCCGATCATTTCATTATGATCACTCGGGAGACAAACCGGTTGTAAAATTACATAAGGATATGTTAGGATCTAGTTCGAAGTCAACACGGTTACATGTGAATATTTCTTGTTGTACTATGAGGTCTTACTTCTTTCTTATTTTTTGCCTTTAAAATCAATGACAGAGAAAAAGAAAGGAAGAACTTAGTAATAGAAGGTAAATTATACCAGAAAATACTCTACTAGTAGGAATGTTATATTCTATCCGCATAGAGAATCTTCCTTTTTTTTTTCTTTGCTATTATAAATGTAAACCCAGTAAATTAAATAAAAGAAAATCTGCTTATTGAAACAAAAAAAAAGAAAAGAAAAGAAAATGGCTAATAAACATAAATCGAGTATTGGGTATTATTTTGGATCCAAGTATTCCTAGAGATTCTGTACCTTTCTTAATGAAATTGAGAGAAAACAACCCACTACATTCTATAATTGACTTTATGTAAGAAAAAAAGTGGGATGAAAAACCAATATCTATCGAACTTTTTAATTCTTCCTAATCCCTCTTTTACTCGAAAAGAAACTTCGCCTGGGTTCAGACGTTCAATAGGATTTACTGAATTACGTATTTTTAGATTCCTTTATTCTCATGTTCGTGCCTTTGGTGGTTCCGCGAATTATTCAGAGACAGTAATCCACGGAGGAATATTAGTCTCTTACAATTTTCTGATAGTTCTGTATGTGGAGCTATCGCATATAACCATCACGTGCTGTATTTCTTAGAAATATTCCGAAGGAGGAAAATATCAAAAAAAAAAAAAAAAATAAAGAAAAATAAAAATATTTTTTTTGTCGATTGCGGGATAAAAATTCTCGAGGAAAAGAAAGGATAAAAGTGGTGACGTCACAGATCTAAATTCTTTCTAGAGAATAATAATGTTGTTGCAGAATAGACCCTAGAAGAACAATGAATACTTTTTATTTTGAATTTAAGAGGTGGTTGGAGGAGTGGGTGGTGGGATATCTCGTAATTTTCGGAGAACTTTTTTCAAGTTTACAATGATAGTCATCTCTTCCGCAAGACAAGGGGGGGATCTCTAGAACGGAATCTACTAACAGTTGTTTTTTTTTTTTTTTAATCCAAATATATTCTTACAAAACTGAGTGAAAAGAAACTAGGATGAAAAAAAAAAAAAAAATAATAAAAAAGAAATGAAATGAAATGAGAATTAATGGAGTTCTACTTTAAAATACTCTCTGTGGAGAGGGAAAGGGTGAATGATAATAATTCCTTTATCCATACAGTTCATTTTTCTTTCTTCATTAATTTGAATATTCTATTTTAAGAAGCTAATTAATGGTTTTTTCCATTCCACTTAATTACGGAATATTAACTGTGTTGTTTGTTCCCAGTTCGGTTTTTGTTCAACTTTAGTGGGTTACTCTTTTCTTTTCTATAATTATAGGGAAGGGGTAATTGTGTCTTTGACTCGGTGAAAGTTCCTTCTAAGGCAACTGACTTCCTTTTTTTTTCTTTGCTAACTTTTGTTATTTCTTTTTTTCTTTTTTTTTCTTTTGATTATTTGAAAAATGAACATATTTGTCCAAATTCTTTAAGTCGACATTTGGAGAAGACGAATAAAAAAATTTTGGAAGAAAAAGAAAAAGAATATTAGGGACATTTATTTTAACGTCTTGGACATTTATTCCGATCAGAAAAAAATGTGTTATATTATATTATTCAGTGAACTTCTTAGTTTCTATTTTCTTTCACCTGGTGGCTGTTTTCCAATACGATTTGTAATCATGTAGATCACATTTTAGTCTTCCAGGTTCTATTTTTGGATATTTGGTGCTTTAGTGTAACATCTATGAAAATAAATGAGTCAGAAAAATTCTATACTTGATACACTGCAACTAATGAGATACAAATTTGTGGAGCAATTATGTAATAACAACAGTTAGAACGTACAAGTTATCCTACAAGTTATTTAGGGGTAGAATACAAAGAATAAGAAATAATAAAATAAAAAATAATAAAGAAATGGAAACACGAAGATTTTGTGAGATCTTTTCTGTTTGCTTGTTTGTTTCTGTTTCTTATTATTCTTATTCTATGGATTACTTTTGGAGCTAATACTCTCTCAAGGCTGTGTTTTACAGACAAATTCTACTATTTTTCGTTGTAAATCAACAATAATTTTGTTTAACTTGCAATTGTCAATACGTAAGAGGTTATTTCTAGGAGTTAATAGACAAACAGTACATGATCTTGATGGAACTGACAATATCATTATATGCGATACCAATCCAGATATACAAATTATCTTTGGGAATTCGTTGTAGTCGATAAAGCTGTATTTCAATATACTCATGCTATTTGTTATATTTGCAAAATTTATTTCAAAATTTAAATTTCAAATATCCACGAAAACTAGAACATATATAAAAACAAGGAAAAACTGGTTTGAATTTTTCTTTATAACTTCAGTATTGTTTGGTGAGGGGCTTACAATCACATTTTTGGGAATTTTTCACGCTATTTTTCTTGTAATCATTTCTGAATTAAACAAAAACAATAGTTTAGTATGATCAATTTACTCACTGTGATCGTTTCACTGGTGACTATTGTTCACGCAACTAATCCTGTTCCACTTTATAACTTATGTCAATATCCTCCAAATACTCAAGGAACATCGGGTTTCGCAGTTGAGTTTTTCAGTATTGGACCAAAAGATGTTTCTAAGTTTTCCTATCAACAGCTTCTACAATACCCAACTGCTTCACATACAAGTATAGGTAAAGCTCTAACTACGGTAACCAAGTTTGATTTACCAGCAAGTGGTGGTACTACTCTTTACGGTGTTCTGCTCCCAGACCCAACCAATCTATTGATTGAGTACAAAGGTTATTTTGTCCCACCTGTCAGTGGTAACTATACATTTGCAATCTACTATGATAACGATGTCGGTATTATGTATATTGGTAATCCCGCTACTTTTACCTGTGGTAATATGAATACTTGGCCAGTTCCTACTGAGAACGATATTTCTGTTTGTGATTACATTCCAAGCAAAAAAACACTAACACTTTATATGGTTGCAGGTGTTGCTTATCCGATCAGAATTTCATATTACAATTATCAAGATATCGGTAGTATGACGGCAACATTTGTTGATGCCAATGGGTTCACTCGTTCTGATTGGACTGGCTTTATCTGGACTTATCCAGACTGTGCTGATTGTGTGTATGTTCCACCACCAATTGTCACAACTAAGACCTCTTCTGCTTATGTCAAGTCTTCCACTACTGTTTCAACGGTTACATCAACTTTCACTGGTGTGGACGGTAACCCAACCGTTCATACTACCTACAACGTTTTGGTGCCAACATCTACGGAATCTATTTCTATACCACCAAACAGCACCATCACCGTTACAAAGACTGTTAATGGTGTCACTACTACAGAAACGGACGAGGTCTATTATTATTCTACTACCTCAGCAAATGGTAAACCATATACTGCTTCAGGGCTGAAGAAACTAACCTCACCAGATCACAGTAATTCTAACCCAGTCAACCCAATAGAGCCATCCAACCCAATAGAGCCATCCAACCTACCTACTCCAAGTGACGGTTCCTCTGGTTCTGGTTCAGGAAACGACAACGGTGATGGTTCCTCTGGTTCTGGCTCAGGAAACGACAACGGTGATGGTTCCGGTTCTGGTTCCAACCCAATCAACCCATCCAGCTCATCCAGCCCAATTAATCCATCCAGCCCATCTACTCCAGGTGGCGGTTCCTCTGGCTCTGGTTCCGGAAACAACAATGGTGTAGCGGTCCCCAACCCTGTTCCACTTTATAACCTATGTCAATATCCTCCAAATACTCAAGGAACATCGGGTTTCGCAGTTGAGTTTTTCAATATTGGACCAAAAGGTGTTTCTAAGTTTTCCTATCAACAGCTTCTACAATACCCAACTGCTTCACATACAAGTATAGGTAAAGCTCTAACTACGGTAACCAAGTTTGATTTACCAGCAAGTGGTGGTACTACTCTTTACGGTGTTCTGCTCCCAGACCCAACCAATCTATTGATTGAGTACAAAGGTTATTTTGTCCCACCTGTCAGTGGTAAATATACATTTGCAATCTACTATGATAACGATGTCGGTATTATGTATATTGGTAATCCCGCTACTTTTACCTGTGGTAATATGAATACTTGGCCAGTTCCTACTGAGAACGATATTTCTGTTTGTGATTACATTCCAAGCAAAAAAACACTAACACTTTATATGGTTGCAGGTGTTGCTTATCCGATCAGAATTTCATATTACAATTATCAAGATATCGGTAGTATGACGGCAACATTTGTTGATGCCAATGGGTTCACTCGTTCTGATTGGACTGGCTTTATCTGGACTTATCCAGACTGTGCTGATTGTGTGTATGTTCCACCACCAATTGTCACAACTAAGACCTCTTCTGCTTATGTCAAGTCTTCCACTACTGTTTCAACGGTTACATCAACTTTCACTGGTGTGGACGGTAACCCAACCGTTCATACTACCTACAACGTTTTGGTGCCAACATCTACGGAATCTATTTCTATACCACCAAACAGCACCATCACCGTTACAAAGACTGTTAATGGTGTCACTACTACAGAAACGGACGAGGTCTATTATTATTCTACTACCTCAGCAAATGGTAAACCATATACTGCTTCAGGGCTGAAGAAACTAACCTCACCAGGTCAAAGTAAATCTAACCCAGTCAAACCATCCAACCCTGTCAGACCATCCAGTGCAGTCAAACCATCCAACCCTGTCAAGCCATCCAGTGCAGCCGAACCATCCAACCCTGTCAAGCCATCCAGTGCAGCCGAACCATCCAACCCTGTCAAGCCATCCAGTGCAGCCGAACCATCCAACCCTGTCAGACCATCCAGCCCATCTAGTCCAGGCGATGGCTCCTCTGGCTCTGGTACCGGCAACAACAATGGTGAGGGTTCGTCTGGATCCGGTTCTGGTTCCAAGCCATCCGGCTCTGTCAAACCATCCAACCCTGTAAGACCATCCAGTGCAGTCAAACCATCCAACCCTGTCAAGCCATCCAGTGCAGCCGAACCATCCAACCCTGTCAGACCATCCAGCCCATCTAGTCCAGGCGATGGCTCCTCTGGCTCTGGTACCGGCAACAACAATGGTGAGGGTTCGTCTGGATCCGGTTCTGGTTCCAAGCCATCCGGCTCAGTCAAACCATCCAACCCTGTAAGACCATCCAGTGCAGTCAAACCATCCAACCCTGTCAAGCCATCCAGTGCTGCCGAACCATCCAACCCTGTCAGACCATCCAGCCCATCTAGTCCAGGCGATGGCTCCTCTGGCTCTGGTACCGGCAACAACAATGGTGAGGGTTCGTCTGGATCCGGTTCTGGTTCCAAGCCATCTGGCTCAGTCAAACCATCCAACCCTGTAAGACCATCCAGTGCAGTCAAACCATCCAACCCTGTCAAGCCATCCAGTGCAGCCGAACCATCCAACCCTGTCAAGCCATCCAGTGCAGCCGAACCATCCAACCCTGTCAGACCATCCAGCCCATCTAGTCCAGGCGATGGCTCCTCTGGCTCTGGTACCGGCAACAACAATGGTGAGGGTTCGTCTGGATCCGGTTCTGGTTCCAAGCCATCCGGCTCAGTCAAACCATCCAACCCTGTAAGACCATCCAGTGCAGTCAAACCATCCAACCCTGTCAAGCCATCCAGTGCAGCCGAACCATCCAACCCTGTCAGACCATCCAGCCCATCTAGTCCAGGCGATGGCTCCTCTGGCTCTGGTACCGGCAACAACAATGGTGAGGGTTCGTCTGGATCCGGTTCTGGTTCCAAGCCATCCGGCTCAGTCAAACCATCCAACCCTGTCAAGCCATCCAGTGCAGTCAAACCATCCAACCCTGTCAAGCCATCCAGTGCAGCCGAACCATCCAACCCTGTCAGACCATCCAGCCCATCTAGTCCAGGCGATGGCTCCTCTGGCTCTGGTACCGGCAACAACAATGGTGAGGGTTCGTCTGGATCCGGTTCTGGTTCCAAGCCATCCGGCTCAGTCAAACCATCCAACCCTGTAAGACCATCCAGTGCAGTCAAACCATCCAACCCTGTCAAGCCATCCAGTGCAGCCGAACCATCCAGCCCTGTCAGACCATCCAGCCCATCTAGTCCAGGCGATGGCTCCTCTGGCTCTGGTACCGGCAACGACAATGGTGAGGGTTCGTCTGGATCCGGTTCTGGTTCCAAGCCATCCGGCTCAGTCAAACCATCCAACCCTGTAAGACCATCCAGTGCAGTCAAACCATCCAACCCTGTCAAGCCATCCAGTGCAGCCGAACCATCCAACCCTGTCAGACCATCCAGCCCATCTAGTCCAGACGATGGCTCCTCTGGCTCTGGTACCGGCAACAACAATGGTGAGGGTTCGTCTGGATCCGGTTCTGGTTCCAAGCCATCCGGCTCAGTCAAACCATCCAACCCTGTCAAGCCATCCAGTGCAGTCAAACCATCCAACCCTGTCAAGCCATCCAGTGCAGCCGAACCATCCAACCCTGTCAGACCATCCAGCCCATCTAGTCCAGGCGATGGCTCCTCTGGCTCTGGTACCGGCAACAACAATGGTGAGGGTTCGTCTGGATCCGGTTCTGGTTCCAAGCCATCCGGCTCTGTCAAACCATCCAACCCTGTCAAGCCATCCAGTGCAGTCAAACCATCCAACCCTGTCAAGCCATCCAGTGCAGCCGAACCATCCAGCCCTGTCAGACCATCCAGCCCATCTAGTCCAGGCGATGGCTCCTCTGGCTCTGGTACCGGCAACAACAATGGTGAGGGTTCGTCTGGATCCGGTTCTGGTTCCAAGCCATCCGGCTCAGTCAAACCATCCAACCCTGTCAAGCCATCCAGTGCAGCCGAACCATCCAACCCTGTCAGACCATCCAGCCCATCTAGTCCAGGCGATGGCTCCTCTGGCTCTGGTACCGGCAACAACAATGGTGAGGGTTCGTCTGGATCCGGTTCTGGTTCCAAGCCATCCGGCTCAGTCAAACCATCCAACCCTGTAAGACCATCCAGTGCAGTCAAACCATCCAACCCTGTCAAGCCATCCAGTGCAGCCGAACCATCCAACCCTGTCAGACCATCCAGCCCATCTAGTCCAGGCGATGGCTCCTCTGGCTCTGGTACCGGCAACAACAATGGTGAGGGTTCGTCTGGATCCGGTTCTGGTTCCAAGCCATCCGGCTCAGTCAAACCATCCAACCCTGTCAAGCCATCCAGTGCTGCCGAACCATCCAACCCTGTCAGACCATCCAGCCCATCTAGTCCAGGCGATGGCTCCTCTGGCTCTGGTACCGGCAACAACAATGGTGAGGGTTCGTCTGGATCCGGTTCTGGTTCCAAGCCATCCGGCTCAGTCAAACCATCCAACCCTGTAAGACCATCCAGTGCAGCCGAACCATCCAACCCTGTCAGACCATCCAGCCCATCTAGTCCAGGCGATGGCTCCTCTGGCTCTGGTACCGGCAACAACAATGGTGAGGGTTCGTCTGGATCCGGTTCTGGTTCCAAGCCATCCGGCTCAGTCAAACCATCCAACCCTGTCAAGCCATCCGGCTCAGTCAAACCATCCAACCCTGTAAGACCATCAGGCTCAGTCAAACCATCCAACCCTGTCAGACCATCCAGCCCATCTAGTCCAGGCGATGGCTCCTCTGGCTCTGGTACCGGCAACAACAATGGTGAGGGTTCGTCTGGATCCGGTTCTGGTTCCAAGCCATCCGGCTCAGTCAAACCATCCAACCCTGTCAAGCCATCCAGTGCAGTCAAGCCATCCGGCTCAGTCAAACCATCCAACCCTGTCAAGCCATCCGGCTCAGTCAAACCATCCAACCCTGTCAAGCCATCCAGTGCTGCCGAACCATCCAACCCTGTCAGACCATCCAGCCCATCTAGTCCAGGCGATGGCTCCTCTGGCTCTGGTACCGGCAACAACAATGGTGAGGGTTCGTCTGGATCCGGTTCTGGTTCCAAGCCATCCGGCTCTGTCAAACCATCCAACCCTGTCAAGCCATCCAGTGCAGTCAAACCATCCAACCCTGTCAAGCCATCCAGTGCAGCCGAACCATCCAGCCCTGTCAGACCATCCAGCCCATCTAGTCCAGGCGATGGCTCCTCTGGCTCTGGTACCGGCAACAACAATGGTGAGGGTTCGTCTGGATCCGGTTCTGGTTCCAAGCCATCCGGCTCAGTCAAACCATCCAACCCTGTCAAGCCATCCAGTGCAGCCGAACCATCCAACCCTGTCAGACCATCCAGCCCATCTAGTCCAGGCGATGGCTCCTCTGGCTCTGGTACCGGCAACAACAATGGTGAGGGTTCGTCTGGATCCGGTTCTGGTTCCAAGCCATCCGGCTCTGTCAAACCATCCAACCCTGTAAGACCATCCAGTGCAGTCAAACCATCCAACCCTGTCAAGCCATCCAGTGCAGCCGAACCATCCAACCCTGTCAGACCATCCAGCCCATCTAGTCCAGGCGATGGCTCCTCTGGCTCTGGTACCGGCAACAACAATGGTGAGGGTTCGTCTGGATCCGGTTCTGGTTCCAAGCCATCCGGCTCTGTCAAACCATCCAACCCTGTCAAGCCATCCAGTGCAGTCAAACCATCCAACCCTGTAAGACCATCAGGCTCAGTCAAACCATCCAACCCTGTCAGACCATCCAGCCCATCTAGTCCAGGCGATGGCTCCTCTGGCTCTGGTACCGGCAACAACAATGGTGAGGGTTCGTCTGGATCCGGTTCTGGTTCCAAGCCATCCGGCTCAGTCAAACCATCCAACCCTGTCAAGCCATCCAGTGCAGTCAAGCCATCCGGCTCAGTCAAACCATCCAACCCTGTCAAGCCATCCAGTGCAGCCGAACCATCCAACCCTGTCAGACCATCCAGCCCATCTAGTCCAGGCGATGGCTCCTCTGGCTCTGGTACCGGCAACAACAATGGTGAGGGTTCGTCTGGATCCGGTTCTGGTTCCAAGCCATCCGGCTCAGTCAAACCATCCAACCCTGTCAAGCCATCCGGCTCAGTCAAACCATCCAACCCTGTCAAGCCATCCAGTGCAGCCGAACCATCCAACCCTGTCAGACCATCCAGCCCATCTAGTCCAGGCGATGGCTCCTCTGGCTCTGGTACCGGCAACAACAATGGTGAGGGTTCGTCTGGATCCGGTTCTGGTTCCAAGCCATCCGGCTCAGTCAAACCATCCAACCCTGTCAAGCCATCCGGCTCAGTCAAACCATCCAACCCTGTAAGACCATCAGGCTCAGTCAAACCATCCAACCCTGTCAGACCATCCAGCCCATCTAGTCCAGGCGATGGCTCCTCTGGCTCTGGTACCGGCAACAACAATGGTGAGGGTTCGTCTGGATCCGGTTCTGGTTCCAAGCCATCCGGCTCAGTCAAACCATCCAACCCTGTCAAGCCATCCGGCTCAGTCAAACCATCCAACCCTGTCAAGCCATCCAGTGCTGCCGAACCATCCATCCCTGTCAGACCATCCAGCCCATCTAGTCCAGGCGATGGCTCCTCTGGCTCTGGTACCGGCAACAACAACGGTGGTGGCTCCTCCGGTTCTAATTCCAATTCAGGAAGTAGTAACTCCGCATCTGCTTCTGTTACTGTTTCCACGAATAAAGAAGACTACACTACTACTGTCACCCATGCAGATGGATCTGTTGAAACGGATGTGGTGCATCACATTAAATCCACAGACTCTGAAGGTAACATTCATCAACTTGATGTAACCACACCATTTAACCCAGAAGTTGATGATCATTACACCACTATTAAAAATTCTGAAGGAAGTTTCGAAACAGATTTTGTTCACTATGTTACTAGCACCGACAGAGATGGTCTGGTCCACACAGTTGCAAGTACATCTAAACTTGAAAAACCAATTTCCTTTAGTGGAGATAAATTCACAACAACATACACTTCAGATGGAGAACAAATTGTTGAAGTCATCAGTAAATCAACTTTAACCACAGATGGAGCTACTATTACCAAATTCCAAACTGAATTATTTAAGACTGCTGTGGATGCTCTGGGTGTATATGCAAGCGTATCTACATCTGCCATTGTAACTACTGACTCTGTAGGAAACCCTACTACTATTATAAGTTCTTATATTGTGGATAACAACGGCAATATTTTGCCAATTACAAATTCTGTCAACAATGGTGACGGTTCGTCTGGATCCGGTTCTGGTTCCAAGCCATCCGGCTCAGTCAAACCATCCAACCCTGTCAAGCCATCCGGCTCAGTCAAACCATCCAACCCTGTCAAGCCATCCAGTGCTGCCGAACCATCCATCCCTGTCAGACCATCCAGCCCATCTAGTCCAGGCGATGGCTCCTCTGGCTCTGGTACCGGCAACAACAACGGTGGTGGCTCCTCCGGTTCTAATTCCAATTCAGGAAGTAGTAACTCCGCATCTGCTTCTGTTACTGTTTCCACGAATAAAGAAGACTACACTACTACTGTCACCCATGCAGATGGATCTGTTGAAACGGATGTGGTGCATCACATTAAATCCACAGACTCTGAAGGTAACATTCATCAACTTGATGTAACCACACCATTTAACCCAGAAGTTGATGATCATTACACCACTATTAAAAATTCTGAAGGAAGTTTCGAAACAGATTTTGTTCACTATGTTACTAGCACCGACAGAGATGGTCTGGTCCACACAGTTGCAAGTACATCTAAACTTGAAAAACCAATTTCCTTTAGTGGAGATAAATTCACAACAACATACACTTCAGATGGAGAACAAATTGTTGAAGTCATCAGTAAATCAACTTTAACCACAGATGGAGCTACTATTACCAAATTCCAAACTGAATTATTTAAGACTGCTGTGGATGCTCTGGGTGTATATGCAAGCGTATCTACATCTGCCATTGTAACTACTGACTCTGTAGGAAACCCTACTACTATTATAAGTTCTTATATTGTGGATAACAACGGCAATATTTTGCCAATTACAAATTCTGTCAACAATGGTGACGGTTCGTCTGGATCCGGTTCTGGTTCCAAGCCATCCGGCTCAGTCAAACCATCCAACCCTGTCAAGCCATCCAGTGCTGCCGAACCATCCAGCCCTGTCAGACCATCCAGCCCATCTAGTCCAGGCGATGGCTCCTCTGGCTCTGGTACCGGCAACAACAACGGTGGTGGCTCCTCCGGTTCTAATTCCAATTCAGGAAGTAGTAACTCCGCATCTGCTTCTGTTACTGTTTCCACGAATAAAGAAGACTACACTACTACTGTCACCCATGCAGATGGATCTGTTGAAACGGATGTGGTGCATCACATTAAATCCACAGACTCTGAAGGTAACATTCATCAACTTGATGTAACCACACCATTTAACCCAGAAGTTGATGATCGTTACACCACTATTAAAAATTCTGAAGGAAGTTTCGAAACAGATTTTGTTCACTATGTTACTAGCACCGACAGAGATGGTCTGGTCCACACAGTTGCAAGTACATCTAAACTTGAAAAACCAATTTCCTTTAGTGGAGATAAATTCACAACAACATACACTTCAGATGGAGAACAAATTGTTGAAGTCATCAGTAAATCAACTTTAACCACAGATGGAGCTACTATTACCAAATTCCAAACTGAATTATTTAAGACTGCTGTGGATGCTCTGGGTGTATATGCAAGCGTATCTACATCTGCCATTGTAACTACTGACTCTGTAGGAAACCCTACTACTATTATAAATTCTTATATTGTGGATAACAACGGCAATATTTTGCCAATTACAAATTCTGTGGCATCTTCTAGTACTGTTAATTCAGGTTCAGTCCTTCCAACTTCTTTCTTAGGTAGTACTGTCACTCAAAATCCTGCAACTCAAAGTTCTAATTCTTTGAGCTCAAATGGCGGCTCAGGAATGGTAAAAAATACTCATACATACTCAGATGAAAGCATTGAAACTGGTATTGTCAAAACAATTACAACCCAAAAGGATGGGGTTTCGGTAATATTAACGGTTACTATTCCTTGTGATGTTTCCACTATCATCACCGACAGTAATGGAAGTGTTGAAACAGCAGTTATTCACCATGATGTTACTATTGATGAGAATGGTAACCCAACTACGGTTGTTGTAACTGAACCATGTGACTACACTACCGTCATTACACACTCTGATGGCCAAGTTGAGACTGCTATTGTTCACCACACAGTTACCAAGGGAAGTAATGGTAACCCAACTACGGTTGTTGTAACTGAACCATGTGACTACACTACCGTCATTACACACTCTGATGGCCAAGTTGAGACTGCTATTGTTCACCACACAGTTACCAAGGGAAGTAATGGTAACCCAACTACGGTTGTTGTAACTGAACCATGTGACTACACTACCGTCATTACACACTCTGATGGCCAAGTTGAGACTGCTATTGTTCACCATACAGTTACCAAGGGAAGTAATGGTAACCCAACTACGGTTGTTGTAACTGAACCATGTGACTACACTACCGTCATTACACACTCTGATGGCCAAGTTGAGACTGCTATTGTTCACCATACAGTTACCAAGGGAAGTAATGGTAACCCAACTACGGTTGTTGTAACTGAACCATGTGACTACACTACCGTCATTACACACTCTGATGGCCAAGTTGAGACTGCTATTGTTCACCATACAGTTACCAAGGGAAGTAATGGTAACCCATCATTGGTTTCTTCTGTTGTTCCAAGCAGCAGTCAACGATCTGGTCAATACTCTGGTATCTCCTCCGGGTTGCAAACTGGCAAGCCTGTTTCTTCCGCTGGTTCCCAACAAGGATCTACTTCTGGTGCAAAACTACAAAGTACCGGTTTATTACCAGATAGAGTCAGTGCTAATCCTACTCAAGAAACTCGTGTATCTTCAACTGCACAAATTTCTACTTACCAACCAACTGGTGATGCCTCTATATTTGCTGTCAGTAAGTGGTTGGTTTTGTTAGTTATTGCAGTTAACTTCATTTTCATTTGAGATTAGGTTCGGTATTTCAAATCTTTTGAATGTCAAGAAATATAGCTGGAAAATCTAGTTTTCATTCTTTTCATTTGATTTTTGTACTTTCTATTTGGTTGTGAAATATATAAGAATATATAAAAAATAAAAATATGTCAACATACTTTTTTCTGTTATCACCTTTTTCTCGTTTAAATAATATGGCTATGTAGTGCAAAATATGTTCATAAACATTTTTTACGGTAGCAAAAAGCATCGAATAACTTTCTGAAATTTTTTAGAAATTAAATCATTTACCTGAATTAATTTGTATTTAAATCCTTTTTACAAAAGATTTTTTTGTGACCTCTGTGGGTTTTTGTATACACTTTTTAAAATGTATGAACTAATTCACACTTTGAGATGTCTAATTACGCGCATCTGTACCAAACTCAATATTATTGTTGGGTTACTTGCAAGTGATCACCATCATCTGTTAGCTTCCTTATTTTTATATAGATGATGTAAATATAACGCCTTTGTAACCTTGAAAACACCTAAAAGTATATGTGATTTCATTACCAGTATTGGGTCTAGATACTGTGGTAGACACATTACTAATTTTTTGAGAATTTCAAAGTTTCTTTATGGTCTTTGAATAATACTTAAAAACATAGGTTGAATAAATTTATTGTTATTTTTTTTTTTTGATATGTGATATGTGATATAATTTTTTATGTTTTGTTATAGATATATATTTTGTTTAATTCAGGAATATTGTTCCACCATTTTTGCATAATGAATCCTACCACAGGTTATAATTTGAAAAGGATACCTAAAAAAATAGTTCGTAAATAAGAATTTGAAGAGTAGTTCCTTTTTTTTTTCTTTATTCATTTCTATATTCTACAAAAAATGTACACTACTATATTTAGAAGTCTTGTCAGTTCAGCAGCGTGTGATTCGACCATCATATCGAAGTTTTTCCCTCTGGCATCGTCGCAAGTTTTATTAATTATTTCTTTGATTTTCTAATTTATCCAGAATTTTAACAAAGGGAAATAAAATTAGTTCCGTTCAATTGTCCAATTTGCTTTTTGTCAAATTATCAAGATTTGTGTAGAAAAGGACAAATGTTTGATACTTATTTGTCGTTCCGAAGATTTGTCCTCATATGGCGGCAGAAGAGGATTTTTGAAGACATTTTCTTTACTTTGTAAACTCAATAGTAAAAAAAGTTTGCCTTGTACTGTTTCACTTGTTGCTTTTTTTAAGGAACATAGAAAAAATTAGAAATCATTTTTTTTGCCACATTTCTCTCTAACAATGACTTTGCTACAGCTGCTTTACTGGGGCCTAAAAATTCTTCATAAAGGCTAATAGAGAGGAGGAAAAAAAACGCGACAACCTATCATTCCACAGAATTAGAGGTGTCTTTTGAAATACCCCTTCTGATCTACAGAATGTGAATAATCCTCACGAAGTTTCTATGGATCTGTAACTCTCACCATTTTTTTTTTTTTTTACCCCATAACGGAACTTATCCCCTTTATCATTTCGATCTTGTAGAGAGATTGAGAATTTATCAATAGAAACAGCCAATAGCAATTGTACGCACTTTTTCTTGTAGTGAGAATAAAAAAATAGTAATGTTCCTACGGGGAAGGCCCCATATAGTAATAATTTACTCCTACAAGTATTACTGTGTACCCGTAGTGAAGAGTAAAATAATTTGTTCTAATCCCGAGAAAAAAATAAATTTTTGTTTCTCATTGGATATATCAACTTTTCTTCTGTTAACTCCTTTTTAGAGGGGGTGGGGTGTAGGGAGGGTTAAGAGCGAGAAAAAAAAAGTCTTTTAGCCTCCTCTTCCCCCCTTCATTCTCCTTACATAATAATGTACGATTAAATCTGAGTGGATAGGTTTCAATAAATTGGCGTGACGTGGTCAAGAAAAAGAAGAAAAAGAAAGAAAGATATGATCATAAAAGGAGAAAGATTCTGAAGGTGGAAAATAAGGGTCTTTGTGTCCTTATACCCGAGAAATAAATGAAAATTGATTTATAATGAAATAAAAGAAATAAAAAAAAAAACAAAAAAAAAAAACTAGCGTACGAGAATTTATGAGTAAATCAAGAAGAAATTGCTTTCATAGCTATCATAATACAGGGTGTGTTACCTAGACAAGATCCTTAAAACAATAGCGAATGGGGTTTTCAACTACATTGTTTCTAGTGGAACTTTTCTTTTATTCCCCTATACTAAGTCCTAATCTTGGTTTTGGAAGAGTGTGTATTTCATTCTTTTTTCTATTAATAATTATTCATTTCATCTTTTTTTTTTGTTAAAAATAATGGTGCAACTAAAATCTGGCACGGAAATGTAGAGAGAAAAATACAGAATAAAGGGAAGAAAATCCGAATGCTATTGTTCTTTTGTCTCTGGTGTAAATTTATTTAGTGAGGAATTTGAAATGGTCCGTTGTACCCAATATGAATGTTTCGTTTTTATTTTTTTAAATGAAAAAAGAAAAGTAGAACAGATTTTTGAGAAGGAAAAAAAAAAGAAAGGAAGGATGGAAGGAAAGGTATTATTGTAGAGACCATTCTTGAATTTTTTTAATTGGTCTTGTTTTCAATTCTTTTCTTTTTGGGATCAGTTGCTGGAAAGTGGTAAATAAAAATAGAAAATATTGAAATTTACTTTTTTTCCGTTGATTACCGACTTTAGAAAATCCCGTATTTTTGGCTAAATCAGCTCTTTTTTACTGGATACCATAAAGGCAAACGGATCATTATTTGACCTATGACGTCAATAGTTTTGGTTTTTTCATATCAGTGTTACTATTGTAAGGAAAAAAATAGAGAACAAAAATTGCGAATTACACATTATCACTTACACGATTGTGTGGGTAGAAAGTCAGGATTATCATATTAATTTCTATTCAACTAACATTAAAGTGCTTGACTTAACATTGGAGCTACTACTTTTTAATCGGAAGGGAACCTTCTTTTTTTTGTTCATAGTTTTGTGTGTTCTCCTATGAGAAAATGAAACTTTTCTTATTTCAGAATGCAAATAATTCACTTACTCTCTGTTTTGCTAATCCTATATGTTATGATTATTTGCTGTAGATCAGGTCAAAATCATACGGCACATAATTTTTTATTTGCTTTGGTAAGTCTTGACCGCTTCTGTGGTAAAAATTGCCTAACACTACAAAAATTAGCAAATGTAGTTATTTATTTTTATTTTTATTTTTTTTTTTTTTTTTTTTCATACTTGAAACATTTAGGAGATTGTGAATTAAAAAAGCGTTGATTTCATCAAAGAATTGTATGCAAAAGCAATCCTTTATTGCTAGTATGTAAACGCAGTGCCACCATTTTTGAGCCAATTAGAGAAAATCATTGTTCGTGTTTTTTTATTTACTGATCTTTTTCGAGTTTTATTTTTATTATAACTGTGACGTCACTACTCATATCATAAGTGATAGATAATTATCATTGTTTTTTATTTTTCGAAACAGTTTTGTTCATTTATTCTTCTACTTGTTCTATGCTCTATGTTTACTTTTTGTGAGGGATTTTACTGATCACCTCTTTTAAATTTCTAAGTTCTCATATGCCTTAGAATAGTCTTCCTAAGACGAAAAAGATTTTTGCTAAAAATAGAACTGTGCTCTTATTCAAAATCGAAAGGGTAAATTATTGCCGAAATAGATAGAATATTGGTATTTGTTTAATTTTATTGAGATTCTCACCACTGGAATCAAAATTGGTCTAGAAACTATTGTTATGGTGGCTTGATGCTTATGTTTTCCCAACACAATTTCACTAAAATTTGTGAAGAAGAATTAAGAAATTCCTTAATTATCTATTTGCATCCCTTGAAAAAGATCTTTGTTTATTTTCGGATCAACTGTTCAAATTTCAAAATAAAAATAACAAACTGATTAATATAAAAACGTGGATCTGATTTGGAGTAAAGATTTTTAACTTTTAGGATTTATTTATCTTAACTTGACACAACCAAAAAAATACTTTAATTAGGTTGGATCTAAAAAACAATAATCGAAGATATTTTATGATGCAGCCTTTAGTGACTAAAGTAATTGGACTGCTACTACTTTTTGTAAGTTTAGCAAATGCTGCAAACCCAGTGGCATTGTATAACCTTTGTCAATATCCTCCAAATACTGTGGGCCAACCAGGTTTTACTGTTGATTTTTATCATATTGCTTCAAAAGGGCTTTCTTCAACAACATATAAACAGCTCTTGGCGTATCCAAGTGCTGAGCATACTCAATTTGCGAAAGCTTTAACAACAAATCCAACCTTTAATCTACTAACAGAAGGTACTACTTTGTTTGGTGTATTAGTTGAGCAAACCAGTAGTCTATTATTAGAAATGCGTGGGTATTTCGTCCCCCCGGTTAGTGGTAACTACACCTTTTCTATATATTACGATGACGATGCCGCCATTATGTTTATTGGTAACCCCTCTTCATTTCCCTGTGGTGATATGGACACTTGGCCAGAACCTTCTGAGAACGATATTTCTGTTTCTGATTACATTCCATCAAAAAAAACTTTGAAATTATGGATGGTTGCAGGTGTTGCTTACCCAATCCGGATATCATACTATAATTATCAGAGTGTTGGTCAAATGACCGCAACTTTTGTTGATGCCTACGGTTTTACTCGTTCAGACTGGTCTAATTACATCTGGAGTTATCCAAGCTGTAGTAACTGTACTTACTTCAATCCACCAACCGTATCCACAAAAATTAAATCAGAATACGTTTTAGAAACTTCTACTGTATCCACTGAATACACTACATTCACTGGTGTTGATGGTAACCCTACTTTGCATACAATCTATGACGTTGTGGTTCCAACAATCACTGAATCAATCTCGATTCCAGATGTCAGCACAGTGATCGTTACCAGGACGATAAGTGGTGTAGAGGTAGTTGGTACTGATGTTGTCTCATACTTCTCAACTAAAGCTTCAGATGGTAAACCATATACTGATTCATCTGTTCATAGTTACGATCCAGCTATTGATCCACCTCCAAATTCGAACGGTGATGGTCATGATTACACCTATACTATGACTCATAAGGATGGTAGTGAAGAAACAGATGCAGTTCATTTTATCACTACCACTGATAAGGATGGTAATAAGACTACTATCAAAACGACTTCAAAAATAGGTGTTGACAATGGTCAAGACTACACAACCACGATTACACACCCAGATGGAACTAACGAGACTGATGTCATCCACCACATCACCACCACAGACAGCAACGGTAAGCCTACCACCATTGTCAGCACTTCCCACCTAGGCGACTACACAACCACGATTACACACCCAGATGGAACTAACGAGACTGATGTCATCCACCACATCACCACCACAGACAGCAACGGTAACCCAACCACGATTGTCAGCACTTCCCACCTAGGCGACTACACAACCACGATTACACACCCAGATGGAACTAACGAGACTGATGTCATCCACCACATCACCACCACAGACAGCAACGGTAAGCCTACCACCATTGTCAGCACTTCTCACCTAGGCGACTACACAACCACGATTACACACCCAGATGGAACTAACGAGACTGATGTCATCCACCACATCACCACCACAGACAGCAACGGTAAGCCTACCACCATTGTCAGCACTTCTCACCTAGGCGACTACACAACCACTGTCACTAACGCAGACGGTAGTGTTGAGACTGATGTCATCCACCACATCACCACCACAGACAGCAACGGTAACCCAACCACCATTGTCAGCACTTCTCACCTAGGCGACTACACAACCACTGTCACTAACGCAGACGGTAGTGTTGAGACTGATGTCATCCACCACATCACCACCACAGACAGCAACGGTAACCCAACCACCATTGTCAGCACTTCCCACCTAGGCGACTACACAACCACGATTACACACCCAGATGGAACTAACGAGACTGATGTCATCCACCACATCACCACCACAGACAGCAACGGTAAGCCTACCACCATTGTCAGCACTTCTCACCTAGGCGACTACACAACCACGATTACACACCCAGATGGAACTAACGAGACTGATGTCATCCACCACATCACCACCACAGACAGCAACGGTAACCCAACCACCATTGTCAGCACTTCTCACCTAGGCGACTACACAACCACTGTCACTAACGCAGACGGTAGTGTTGAGACTGATGTCATCCACCACATCACCACCACAGACAGCAACGGTAACCCAACCACCATTGTCAGCACTTCTCACCTAGGCGACTACACAACCACTGTCACTAACGCAGACGGTAGTGTTGAGACTGATGTCATCCACCACATCACCACCACAGACAGCAACGGTAAGCCTACCACCATTGTCAGCACTTCCCACCTAGGCGACTACACAACCACGATTACACACCCAGATGGAACTAACGAGACTGATGTCATCCACCACATCACCACCACAGACAGCAACGGTAACCCAACCACGATTGTCAGCACTTCCCACCTAGGCGACTACACAACCACGATTACACACCCAGATGGAACTAACGAGACTGATGTCATCCACCACATCACCACCACAGACAGCAACGGTAAGCCTACCACCATTGTCAGCACTTCTCACCTAGGCGACTACACAACCACGATTACACACCCAGATGGAACTAACGAGACTGATGTCATCCACCACATCACCACCACAGACAGCAACGGTAAGCCTACCACCATTGTCAGCACTTCTCACCTAGGCGACTACACAACCACTGTCACTAACGCAGACGGTAGTGTTGAGACTGATGTCATCCACCACATCACCACCACAGACAGCAACGGTAACCCAACCACCATTGTCAGCACTTCTCACCTAGGCGACTACACAACCACTGTCACTAACGCAGACGGTAGTGTTGAGACTGATGTCATCCACCACATCACCACCACAGACAGCAACGGTAACCCAACCACCATTGTCAGCACTTCCCACCTAGGCGACTACACAACCACGATTACACACCCAGATGGAACTAACGAGACTGATGTCATCCACCACATCACCACCACAGACAGCAACGGTAAGCCTACCACCATTGTCAGCACTTCTCACCTAGGCGACTACACAACCACGATTACACACCCAGATGGAACTAACGAGACTGATGTCATCCACCACATCACCACCACAGACAGCAACGGTAACCCAACCACCATTGTCAGCACTTCTCACCTAGGCGACTACACAACCACTGTCACTAACGCAGACGGTAGTGTTGAGACTGATGTCATCCACCACATCACCACCACAGACAGCAACGGTAACCCAACCACCATTGTCAGCACTTCTCACCTAGGCGACTACACAACCACTGTCACTAACGCAGACGGTAGTGTTGAGACTGATGTCATCCACCACATCACCACCACAGACAGCAACGGTAACCCAACCACCATTGTCAGCACTTCTCACCTAGGCGACTACACAACCACTGTCACTAACGCAGACGGTAGTGTTGAGACTGATGTCATCCACCACATCACCACCACAGACAGCAACGGTAACCCAACCACCATTGTCAGCACTTCTCACCTAGGCGACTACACAACCACTGTCACTAACGCAGACGGTAGTGTTGAGACTGATGTCATCCACCACATCACCACCACAGACAGCAACGGTAACCCAACCACCATTGTCAGCACTTCTCACCTAGGCGACTACACAACCACTGTCACTAACGCAGACGGTAGTGTTGAGACTGATGTCATCCACCACATCACCACCACAGACAGCAACGGTAACCCAACCACCATTGTCAGCACTTCCCACCTAGGCGACTACACAACCACGATTACACACCCAGATGGAACTAACGAGACTGATGTCATCCACCACATCACCACCACAGACAGCAACGGTAACCCAACCACCATTGTCAGCACTTCTCACCTAGGCGACTACACAACCACTGTCACTAACGCAGACGGTAGTGTTGAGACTGATGTCATCCACCACATCACCACCACAGACAGCAACGGTAACCCAACCACCATTGTCAGCACTTCTCACCTAGGCGACTACACAACCACTGTCACTAACGCAGACGGTAGTGTTGAGACTGATGTCATCCACCACATCACCACCACAGACAGCAACGGTAACCCAACCACCATTGTCAGCACTTCTCACCTAGGCGACTACACAACCACTGTCACTAACGCAGACGGTAGTGTTGAGACTGATGTCATCCACCACATCACCACCACTGACAGCAACGGTAACCCAACCACCATTGTCAGCACTTCTCACCTAGGCGACTACACAACCACTGTCACTAACGCAGACGGTAGTGTTGAGACTGATGTCATCCACCACATCACCACCACAGACAGCAACGGTAACCCAACCACCATTGTCAGCACTTCTCACCTAGGCGACTACACAACCACTGTCACTAACGCAGACGGTAGTGTTGAGACTGATGTCATCCACCACATCACCACCACTGACAGCAACGGTAACCCAACCACCATTGTCAGCACTTCTCACCTAGGCGACTACACAACCACTGTCACTAACGCAGACGGTAGTGTTGAGACTGATGTCATCCACCACATCACCACCACAGACAGCAACGGTAACCCAACCACCATTGTCAGCACTTCCCACCTAGGCGACTACACAACCACGATTACACACCCAGATGGAACTAACGAGACTGATGTCATCCACCACATCACCACCACAGACAGCAACGGTAACCCAACCACCATTGTCAGCACTTCTCACCTAGGCGACTACACAACCACTGTCACTAACGCAGACGGTAGTGTTGAGACTGATGTCATCCACCACATCACCACCACAGACAGCAACGGTAACCCAACCACCATTGTCAGCACTTCTCACCTAGGCGACTACACAACCACTGTCACTAACGCAGACGGTAGTGTTGAGACTGATGTCATCCACCACATCACCACCACAGACAGCAACGGTAACCCAACCACCATTGTCAGCACTTCTCACCTAGGCGACTACACAACCACTGTCACTAACGCAGACGGTAGTGTTGAGACTGATGTCATCCACCACATCACCACCACTGACAGCAACGGTAACCCAACCACCATTGTCAGCACTTCTCACCTAGGCGACTACACAACCACTGTCACTAACGCAGACGGTAGTGTTGAGACTGATGTCATCCACCACATCACCACCACAGACAGCAACGGTAACCCAACCACCATTGTCAGCACTTCTCACCTAGGCGACTACACAACCACTGTCACTAACGCAGACGGTAGTGTTGAGACTGATGTCATCCACCACATCACCACCACAGACAGCAACGGTAACCCAACCACCATTGTCAGCACTTCTCACCTAGGCGACTACACAACCACTGTCACTAACGCAGACGGTAGTGTTGAGACTGATGTCATCCACCACATCACCACCACTGACAGCAACGGTAACCCAACCACCATTGTCAGCACTTCTCACCTAGGCGACTACACAACCACTGTCACTAACGCAGACGGTAGTGTTGAGACTGATGTCATCCACCACATCACCACCACTGACAGCAACGGTAACCCAACCACCATTGTCAGCACTTCCCACCTAGGCGACTACACAACCACGATTACACACCCAGATGGAACTAACGAGACTGATGTCATCCACCACATCACCACCACAGACAGCAACGGTAACCCAACCACCATTGTCAGCACTTCTCACCTAGGCGACTACACAACCACTGTCACTAACGCAGACGGTAGTGTTGAGACTGATGTCATCCACCACATCACCACCACAGACAGCAACGGTAACCCAACCACCATTGTCAGCACTTCTCACCTAGGCGACTACACAACCACTGTCACTAACGCAGACGGTAGTGTTGAGACTGATGTCATCCACCACATCACCACCACAGACAGCAACGGTAACCCAACCACCATTGTCAGCACTTCTCACCTAGGCGACTACACAACCACTGTCACTAACGCAGACGGTAGTGTTGAGACTGATGTCATCCACCACATCACCACCACTGACAGCAACGGTAACCCAACCACCATTGTCAGCACTTCTCACCTAGGCGACTACACAACCACTGTCACTAACGCAGACGGTAGTGTTGAGACTGATGTCATCCACCACATCACCACCACTGACAGCAACGGTAACCCAACCACCATTGTCAGCACTTCCAAGTTAGATGCTAATAATGGCCAGGACTACACAACCACTGTCACTAACGCAGACGGTAGTGTTGAGACTGATGTCATCCACCACATCACCACCACAGACAGCAACGGTAACCCAACCACCATTGTCAGCACTTCTCACCTAGGCGACTACACAACCACTGTCACTAACGCAGACGGTAGTGTTGAGACTGATGTCATCCACCACATCACCACCACAGACAGCAACGGTAACCCAACCACCATTGTCAGCACTTCTCACCTAGGCGACTACACAACCACGATTACACACCCAGATGGAACTAACGAGACTGATGTCATCCACCACATCACCACCACAGACAGCAACGGTAACCCAACCACCATTGTCAGCACTTCTCACCTAGGCGACTACACAACCACTGTCACTAACGCAGACGGTAGTGTTGAGACTGATGTCATCCACCACATCACCACCACAGACAGCAACGGTAACCCAACCACCATTGTCAGCACTTCTCACCTAGGCGACTACACAACCACTGTCACTAACGCAGACGGTAGTGTTGAGACTGATGTCATCCACCACATCACCACCACAGACAGCAACGGTAACCCAACCACCATTGTCAGCACTTCCAAGTTAGATGCTAACAATGGCCAGGACTACACGACTACAATTATTCTGTCAGATGGTAGTGTTGAAACTGATGTCATTCACTACATCACCACCACTGGCAGTAATGGTAATCCAACTACTATCACGAGTACTTCTAAATTGAGTAGTTTTGCATCAAGGCCGATTTATTCCAACTCTACTGTTAGAAATACGGCTACTAGCATTCAAAGCTCTCCTAGCCATTCGTCAGTTAACTCTGGTAACCCTGGTAACTCTGCCAGTGGATCTAATTCTGGCAACTCTGGCAACTCTGGCGACTCTGGTAACTCTGCCAGTGGATCTAATTCTGGCAACTCTGGTAACTCTGGTAACTCTGGTAACTCTGCCAGTGGATCTAATTCTGGCAACTCTGGTAACTCTGGTAACTCTGGTAACTCTGCCAGTGGATCTAATTCTGGCAACTCTGGTAACTCTGGTAACTCTGGTAACTCTGCCAGTGGATCAAACTCTGGTAACTCTGGTAGCTCTGCCAGTGGATCTAATCCTGGCAACTCTGGTAACTCTGGTAACTCTGCCAGTAGATCTAACTCTGGCAACTCTGGCAACTCTGGTAACTCTGGTAACTCTGCCAGTGGATCTAATTCTGGCAACTCTGGTAACTCTGGTAACTCTGCCAGTGGATCAAACTCTGGTAACTCTGGTAACTCTGCCAGTGGATCAAACTCTGGTAACTCTGGTAGCTCTGCCAGTGGATCTAATCCTGGCAACTCTGGTAACTCTGGTAACTCTGCCAGTAGATCTAACTCTGGCAACTCTGGCAACTCTGGTAACTCTGGTAACTCTGCCAGTGGATCTAATTCTGGCAACTCTGGTAACTCTGGTAACTCTGGTAACTCTGCCAGTGGATCTAATTCTGGCAACTCTGGTAACTCTGGTAACTCTGCCAGTGGATCAAACTCTGGTAACTCTGGTAGCTCTGCCAGTGGATCTAATCCTGGCAACTCTGGTAACTCTGGTAACTCTGCCAGTGGATCTAATTCTGGCAACTCTGGCAACTCTGGTAACTCTGGTAACTCTGGTAATTCTTCGGATCAAGAAAGTACTAGATCTTCCACTTTGGGTCAATTACAAAGTAGTATGCCTGAAACATCATCGGTAACTGTTTCAATCTATCATCCAACTGGTGGGGCATCATCCTTGGATCCAAATAAGATGTTAGTTAGTATGGCAGCAATGTTTGCCATTTTCTTTACGTTCTGAAATCTGTTTGATAAACGCTTTTATTTTTTTTTGTACTATTTTTTATAATTCTTTTGTTTTGTTTTTTAATCACACCAAGTTAGTTCTACACTCCAGATTGTAATGATCATTATTTTATTAATCGGTGACTATAGTTTAATTACAGTAGTCATTAAGACTACGTTTCTTGGTTAGGTTGATTACTGTAATGTATCTTATATGTAACTGTTTTGTAGCTCGATTAATACCCTATTTTTTTCTCGTCTATTATAATTTTCTATTTTATATACGTTGTAATTATATCGGGTGGATTTTGATATGTACTGTTACAAATAATAGTTTGTTTCTGTTTAGTTTAATATTTTAGAACTTTTTTACAATTGGCATCTAAAATTTATTAATTGCACAGGATTAGATATCCAATACTGTTAGTCTTTTAGTCTTTTGCAATTATTTTCACTTGCTTAATTATTATAATTCATTCTAACGAAGATTGACATAATCTTATTTTTACCAAACTATTGATAAATTTAATAAAGTATATATATATATACAAAGAAGAATAAAATTATAATATACAAGAGCAAAAAATGTGCCATCGAAAGAAGTACCTTAGAGAAAACTTTTACAGACCACAATTCTGAAAACGTTCTCGAATTTTGAGGGAAGAATTCTTTTGAAATAGGAAAGAAATATCCCATTATGAAAATTGTTTATCAGAGACCACAAGTGACGAAGCGAGAATAAAAGTACATGAAAATAAAATCAAAGGATTAGAAGAACAAGCAAAAATCATTTGCGAAAATTCGGGAGACTAGCAGTTTCTGCGGCGATATCTTGAATAGGTTCCCAAATTGTAAAACACGCTTGTAATTTCATTACAAATTCCTCTGTGGAAGCAGTTTTACGGAGAAATTCCGCTACATAGCCCATGAATTACTCGGAGAGCAACGGAACAATCTTAAATTTTTCACTGCCTTTCCCGGAAAAATCAAGGAATCTAAGTTGTACTTCGTTTTCTCTAAACTAAATGAATCTTCCTTGAAAGACAATTTGTAATGAAAGGTTCTGTGCAGGCTTGTTTGTGTGCATCGAGAAAAAAAAAGGTACTGTTCTTCATATGCCGCAAAGAAACCCCTGCATGAGAATCCCAACCAGGAGGGATTTTCCCATGTGAAAATAAAATTATAGGAGGAATATAAAATTCTCGGGGGGGGGGGGTAAAAGTCGCTACAAAATTGTCTAGGATACTGGGGGTTCGAGAATCGCTTATGGAAGTGCTTGGTTGGAGTGCTCCACACACAACTTAGGAGGAATAAGAAGCTTGGATATTTGTTCTGTTCAAGTAGGGCCTTTCCCACAATGGATCAATTTCTGAAAAAATTGGTAAAAATTATGTGCATAAATTGTTCTTAGTAAGTTTTAAAAGGATTTTACTTTAGAACCGAGGTATCCGAATTGATCTTTAAAGGAGAGGCACTTTCTAAACTTGTAAATCCCTCTTAATCAATAGTTATTTAAATTTGTATAATGAATTAGTAAACTTATCTTTCTCCATGAATCTAAAGCTATTGGTTAAAACAAGAGCTTTTAAAAACTAAAACTTGAATGACGTCATCAATATAGTGGAGTATTTCTGCTATTTATAGAAAGATAGTTTAATGAGGAAAATTGGGGAAATAGATGCTACTAAATAAAAATATTTCAATTTGAAACTTCATTTTTTTACAGAGCAAAAAAAAAAAAGAAAAATAATGAAGAAGGGCAACTGATTTGGTAATATTAATGGTAGATATAATCCATGAAAAGGGTTTGGTATGCTACCAAAAGGTTTTGACCAATTGAATATAATCTGAATTGGGAAGTAGATGTTCTTGGAAGAAAAAGAAAAGGCAAATGAATTAGAGGAAAGAAAGAAATTCTTTTTATTTTACTTACTCCTTTCTTTTTTATTTCTTATATTGAAACCTGAAACAAAATCATTTGAGCATTCTTCTTGTTGTTATTTTAAATTGAGAAATTAGATTATTTGCAATTAGTTAAAAAATGAAATAAATTGTAAGTTTAGGAATGCTCCATGTTCTGAATTATGAATTTTTGTCCCTGACATAAACATATAGAATAATTTTCATCAACTTGCTGTGACGTAAGGTCAGCATTGTACGGTTCAATTTTAAGACATCTTAGAATATATTAGGTAAGTACAGTAGTGAAATAAAAAACATTTTCCACAATGGCTTTAGGGACATATGATTAATATAATTCTGCTTATTTCATCAACAATATATGACGTTAATGACATATTCTAATTTTTATCTTAGTATTATATTCTCACTGATTACTTGGTTCTGCATACGTTTCAGAGAAGTAGAACATCAATTCATTGACGTCACCGTTTACCCTTTCTGGATCAGAATAACATCAGCTTTTCCCATAAAAACTACCGAAGAAAAATTATGCAACCACACTATATATTTGCGGCAAACTTCTACCCAGGGAGTAGCTGTGGTAATAAAAATTTCATAAAATAAAAATAAAAATATAAACAATAAACAATAAAAATTAGGTCCAATATTACTAGTGCGGCAAATTAAAAGATGATTTCAACATTCCATTACATAACTTGGTGTGGTGAATTGTCTATAGAAAATATCTACTAAGGAAAAAAGAGTCTCCTTTGCCGTTTACATGGAATTTTACTTTTTGGTTTAATCCTCTGTCTCTTTTGCGAGAAATTTATTTTTAAGTTACAACTTTTCAATAATCTTAAGAATTTCTTGTTTTCGAATTCTTCTATAACGTTCATTTATTTTTAATTTGAAAGAGAACCTTGTCCTTTCGAGATGATGTTTTGACCTTGCATACAAAAATTACAGAAATTCGGACGAAATATTGAAAAATTTAAAATATAATTCTATACCTTTGCTTTTCACATAAAAAAATTGTAGTAATTTTTAAAATTAATGAAATTTGCAGGAATAGTTTATAAAATAGTTTTAGATGTTAAGCTACAAAAGTAATAAATTTTATCTCTTCATTATTCATCAATAGAGACTGCAAATAGTTGGATATACAAACAGATTTTGAAATAAAACTGGAGGCAACCTAACGGGTTAATTGACTATTTATTCAAGCATTTCTATTTGCTAAAGGAGCTTTTATAAATTATACTCTAAAAATAACCAAAGTTTTTTTTTTTGTTTATTTATGTTCGAGCAGTATTGTTGATTCTTGCATTTTAGGATAGTTTCGTTTCTTAATTTTGGAAGTTAGTTTATAATCCAATGTGAGTTAATTGAGAAATTTTTACTTTTACACGTTTGTCCAATTGAAGTCCACATTAATTAGCTAGGGTATCAGCTTGCTGAATTACCAATTTTGAAATATAAATAAACTATACATTATTATATCTCATATATTCCTTAAAACTTGGTATAAAGAAAGTTAAAATAGTTATTTTAAGATTTCTTTTTATTACAAGAATGTATCGAAGCCAAACTAGAATATTGTAGAAGATCTAGAAGATTATGATTTAAGGAATATAGATAGTTATCTATTATATTTCACAGTTATGAAATACTTGCAGCGTTTCAAATATTTCAAACTTCCTTCCATATTTTGACCATATCCAAGTTTATAAAGTTTTGAAAAGTGAACCAATTAAAAAATGCAGCAAGAAATCTTCTAAATTTATAAGCAAGATTTAAATGATTTATATGAATAGCTTACAGGAAAGCTCAGAAATGACAAATGTACACTAACAGTAGCTTACTAAACAGGAAAAAGAAAAATTAGCTTTTTTTGGAAAATTGCTTGCTCCTTTCCAATAAGGCTACCTTTTTAAATTCAGCTTGTTTGGTTTATTGATCATTGAACAATACTATGCAATAGATGGCATTAAACACATTTCTAGTTACACCCTAAGCTCTATAATCCTCAGTTCAATATCACTATCAACGCATAATGAATGTTTTACCCGGCCTTGATTGTACCTCAGTTTTTTTCCTATTCATCCCTTCCCTAAAGTGCTAAAAGGCAATCTAAGGTCCGAAAGTCGATACCAATAGTTACATATACAATGTACAATTATATGGACAAACTAGCTCATTTTTATTTCAGTGGAGTTGAATATTGAATTTACATAATTGAATAACTGATTTACAGTAGTGTGTAATTCAGTTTACTATTTAGTCATTTGTTTTATTTGGCAGATTTAAGCAGGAATTTTATTGATATCTTTTTATATCCCTAATTATATGATCGATGGCTACAAAACTGACCTATGTACCACCATTAGAATCGTTTCTTGATACTTCCTTCTTTCAGGAACTATCAAGACTCAAACTAGAGGAGCATAAACTGGATACTACTGTAATTCCGTTGGTAACATCCCTTAATTTAACGCAAATACCTCCAACTAGTAATTCGGCGCACTTATTTCTAGATAAAAGCAGTTTCAGTTTAACGAATGGTATGTTGGAACATGGAAGGATTGCTATTCGCGGTAGATTACACAACTATAATACCTTAGAGGAGTTCAAGTCACTAAATAAAGAAGAATTCTTAGCTGAAGAAGCTAAGCTGTTAATGGAACTTGGAAAGAAGAACATCAATGATTCCTTGGGCTTCTCAATCATCAGCTTTGCTGATCTAAAAAAATATAAGTTTTTCTACTGGGTCTGTACTCCTACTTTTCAACATGTCGGGCAGGATATATCGTTGCTAGGTAAGTCAAAAGTTGAAAATGAGGGTATTGTTACAAAAGAACGAGCATGGTTTGATAAAAATGGGGATATTTGGGTAGCTTTATTACTGAGTGACGGAAATATTATACCATATAAAGAAAATTTGAATACTGCAGATATCAAAGCTCTTTTAGTGCGGGACACTAGTAATAATGTTGAGTATTCTTCTGCATTTTTAAAAAATGTTTTGACCTTGTTCTCAGAGGCTTATAGTAGTATACAGCTACTAGACATTCACTTGATAAGAAATCAATCTTTAGGCATATTAGAGTTGAAGGTAAAGATTCCGAAAACGGAATGTTTGAAATATAAAATTTCAGGATGGGAAAGGAATAGCCAATCTAAGTTGATGCCTAGAGCTGTAGACTTGAGTTCGTTAATTGATCCTTTAAAAGTAGCTGGACAATCAGTAGATTTGAATCTTAAGTTGATGAAATGGAGGATAGCACCAGAGATTAATCTAGAGATAATACAGAACAATAAAATACTGTTACTTGGATCAGGAACATTGGGATGTTATGTGGCTCGGACTTTAATGGCATGGGGTTGTCGAATGATAACATTTGTTGATAATGGTACAGTATCACTCTCGAATCCTGTAAGGCAACCATTATTCGAATTTTCGGACGTAGGAAAGGCAAAATCAAGTGCTGCTGCTGCTGCATTGAAAAGGATATTCCCATTAATAGATGCTAAAGGGGTTCAATTGAATGTTCCTATGATAGGACATCCCATAAAGAATGAACTTCACGAACGAGAAGACTACGACAAACTACTTCAGCTAATTAAAGAGCATGATAGTATATTCCTTCTAATGGATTCAAGGGAAACTAGATGGCTCCCTTCGGTCATTGGCAAAGCATTGAATAAGCATGTCATGAACGTTGCCCTTGGTTTTGACAGCTATTTGATTATTAAACATGGAAACTTAGAGGATCAATTGGGCTGTTATTTCTGTAATGATGTTGTGGTTCCATCGGATAGTCTAACAAATAGAACATTAGATCAAATGTGTACCGTTACAAGGCCTGGTGTAGCACCACTTGCTGCATCACAGGCAGTAGAGTTATTTGTTTCAAGTCTTCAAAATAATAGCAATGCGAACGTTTTGGGAGAAGTGCCACATCAAATAAGAGGTTTTCTAAGCAATTTCTCGACTATTAAATTACAAACCCCAAGTTATCAATGTTGTTCAGCATGCTCAAACTCTGTTATCAATGGTTATCTCGATGGAGGCTGGGATTTTGTTAAAAATTCCTTGAATGATCCAATGTTTATTGAAGATTTGAGTGGTCTTTCAAAAATTAAAAAGCAGGTGGAGGAATTGGATTTAAATACTTTTAATGATGACATTACCCATGATGATGATGATATAGAGATTTTGTAATATTAATGCATTAAACGTATAAGAAATGTTTTAGCATATACCTATTGATGTTTTTTTATGTTAGATAGTACGTATAGTTAGAATTAGTATTATATGACACTAGGCACCCATGATTTTTTTTTTCTGGCTACTATCGTCCCCTTATTATTGTTGTTTTCTTATTGGCATTCTTTTTTTGTCAGTCAAAAATTTCTTCTTTAAAGGTAAAAGCTAAAATCCCCACGCCCATGTTCCAAAAATACAATATTATTGTTAAATATTTGATATTTATGTTTTATACTAATTTTAGGACATATCTACATCATTATCTTCTGGAGCTTCAGCAGCTTCCTTCTCTTTGTAAGCCTTGATAATTTCGGCTGTCTTTTCGTCGCTATATATTTGAAATCCGTCATCCTTTGTAATGCTACTTAGCTGGGCGTTGTTTTCATCTAGTTTCTCTTCCATGACTTGCTTTAATATCTTTAACACTAGAAGCTCAGCTTCCCTCAGTGTTAGCGAAGAGTGCCACTCGTTTTGTAGCTCGGATTGTGCACCTTCTGAACCGGACCCTATAGCTTTAGCGTTGTAACGGTAAAAAGTTCCGGATGGCTCCGCATGGAACAATTGGTACCCATCGTCCTTGTCATAACCTGCAATCAGTAGGGCAACACCAAATGGTCTAGACATAAGTCTCTCCTCACCAGAAGCACCTTCCCCGAATCTCAACGCCAGATCACAGACAGATTGAGTTAAAGACTCAATTTTAATATCCTCGTCATAGTACAAATTATGCGTAACTGCACTCACACGCGCATGCTCCAACATAGACCTGGCATCAGCTGTAAGACCACTCATAGCACATCCAACATGCCTATCAATCTCTACAATCTTCTCAATGGAATCAGACTCTAAAAGCGGCGAAGTAGCACGCTTCTCAACACCCAGAACCACACCTTCGCTCGTTACAACACCAATGGCAGTAGATCCCAGCTTGATGGCCTCTAACGAGTACTCGACTTGAAAAAGTCTACCCTCTGGAGAAAATGTGCTCACACCACGATCGTATTCACTTCTAGTCAAAAACATTGCTCAATCCACAATTGACTTTAATTTATTTAATAGTTCTCGAAGGAAAGGCAGCTAATCTACTTTTGTAGGTCAAATGACCTTTTAAACAACTTTTCCCCTTCAAATTAAATAAAGAAGACAAGAGCCACTTTCCCAATAATTATTTTCTTTGCTCGCCCCATTGCCACCGAACGTTAACTGTGATATATCATGTGACAAAATACTGTGACTTGTGGGGAGGGGGTGAATCATCTGGATATAATTGCATCTAATTACATGGAACAGTGTCGGTTACCATAGGTTTATATGGGTATGAGCATGGCTTTAGTTCGTTTGTGTTTTTTTTTCTATAAAACTACTTTTTTGTTTCTCTTTCAGTCGTCAACAAGAATTTGTACCCAATTTGAGGGCAATTTTAGCTTAGCTCCTTAACTTCCAAGGCTCAAAGAAACTCTCTACTGGCTGCATATAATAGCTGTCTAGGAAACTGCCGGAGATATATGGGTCCAATATGTTTTAAAGGGTATAAATAAATAAAAACAGAAGATATTTTTTAATGGTTTTGTTGATTTTGGGTGCTGTGGTTTTGTTTTCGCTGACGGTGACCAAAACGTGAAAATGGAACACGACCTGGTGAATTAAAATAAACAAACAAATAAACAAACACCAAAACAGTAAAGAAGGGAAGGTTTTCGAGCATACAGAATAAAAATCTAACGACAAAATACAACGTTCGACCAAAAGATCAGATTTACAATAGTGTTCATTGTTCACCATTTGAGTAATTGAAAAAAGACACAAAACTACTAGTTTCAGCAAAAAACATCGGTAAACAAAAGAGGGCATCTATCTTGTAAGGGCATCTTACAATAAACAAAGTAATAGTGTACTTAGGTAAAAAGAAATAATAACATAAGATGGAGACCAGAGTAGTTGAGGATATGGTAGAGTTACTGCCGATAAGAGATGATGGGCAAAACAGCGCGATACTTCGAAGTACAGTGAATCCCGGTCCATTCTGTAGTAAGAAGGCTAAGTTCAGAGCACATCCTTTGAGTCAATTACAAAGTGCCGAGCAGCGCAGGGTGCAAGAGTCTCTAGTGGTTAGGGATCTTCTAGATACTTTAATGGGACTCGAAGGGATGTATATCAGGTACAATAACAGCTATGATCCTGCCATTGATGCCACACCATCCTACAGAATTTCTAAAAATATGGACCCCTCTTTCAAACAATACTGTATCAAGTTGTTGAAATTAGGGAAATCATATATTTTCCTAAACAAATGTATTCAGGAATGGTCTCGACCCTCGTATGGATGTGTCTTGCACAGATTATCATATGAAATCAGAACGTTTTTAAAGGATGGATACCTACGATTTATAGTTGATCGACTAGAGAAGGAATACAGTTCAAACCCGAGTTTCTCAATTCGCGATATGGAACATCTCATTAATGACTATGAGTTAAACAAGAAAATGGAGCTACTGTATAATCTATGTGTACGGATCACAGATGAAACCAATAGCAGGTTAAACATGAATTTAGACCAAGAAGATTTCAATAATTTTAAGAAGGAGTTAGAAGATGTTGGACAGGCCATATTGTTACCTACAGATTCCAGCCTCTCATTGACACCAAAAGGTGGTAATATCATCAAGTATATTCAAGAAATGATTTCGCATTCTTTGGGTGATAGAAATAGTGTTGGATTTCTAAGGTCATTGTTAAACAAAGTCGGTGAAGACTACCTTATGATGTTAAATGAGTGGTTGATAAATGGTGATATTAGGGACCCACACGAAGAATTCATGATCCGTGACATTATGAAAGATGTCAACATAGAAGATAACATGATGACCACAGACCGTTTGTGGGAGACACGGTATCTTATACGTAGGGATGGACTTCTAGATAAATTCAGCGATGATTTGTTATCCAAAGTGTTAATAACTGGTAAATTATTGAATATTGTCAAGATAAGCATGGAAGTCTCAACAATTCCGAGAGATGTTAGTCATAGAAGACTGATGGATGAAACCCAAATGAAATTTGTAGACCTAATGGAAGGCACAAATCTTGAGTTGTATGTTACTCGCTGGTATGATCGAGCCAATGATCTCTGTATGAATCTATTTTTTCAAGGTTACGATTTACAAAATTTCATCCAGGACATTTTGAAAACGTATCTACATTATCACAACGGCAACAAGTTTCAAAATTTTATAGAAACGAACCGCTACGAGCTAGGTAAGAAGTACAATACAACAAATGGTGGCAGTGTGACTGTGCTACGGAAGTTAGAACAGGTGTGGGAATCCCATATGGTAGACGAGCGGTCCCTAGTTGAGCAGCTAGTAACATTGAAATACAACCCTATGAACTTACGAGATAGTATATTACAATTTGTAAATCTCATTAGCAGTACTCCCGGTGATGGTGGTGTCGAAGACGCGATGTTGGTGGACGAGGATGTATTACAAGCCAGTAACTTTGAGAATGTAAAGCGTATCCTGTTTGCTGAAGAACAAGGAGAACATGAAAAAGATGATGGCGAATTATCTAGTAACTATACCAATGTGTACCACTTGGAACTGGACGTGGTGGTACCGTACCCATTGAATATCATAGTGAACCATTCCTGCATGATTCAACTCAAGATATTTAACAGGTACTTAAATCTATTGAAGTACATGACCATACAACTGGTCAAGAGCAAGCGGGCGGCCAGCCACAACAAGAACAACAATATCATTCTAAACAAGATGCTCCGGTTAGTCAACGTGATCACCGAGTACTTCACCAGAGACGTAATCACTCCGGAACTCACATCAATTGCATCAATTGCATCGTCTAGTTCCACAACAACTACTACCAGTACTCCCATGATGACAGTTCCGCAGATTCAGTCCGTGTTACAGGACACTCTAACGAACATAATGTCTTGCAACCTGCTATCCCACAACAGCATAACAATCCAGCTCGACATGTTCCAAATCATAGACTCCTACATCAAGACCATGGCCCATCGCAAGAAACCGTCCCACGACAAACTTACCCGATACAACTCCGAGATCAAGTCCACAATGCGCTCTCTGTGCCTCGCAATGGTCGAAGCATCCGCTGCTTCCACATCCGCTGCTTCTTCTTCATCGCAGGCCAAACTAACACCATTAGCATTCCATCTATCCGGGATCTTTTAGTATATCGTACATTACTATATGTAACTATATTAAATATGTACGCACACACACACACACACAAACACCCATGCACCCACAAATTCTAGTTTTTTTTTTCTCACAAAAATTTTCTCATTATGTCCTCCCGAAAGAAACAAAAAAAAAAAAAGGTTTCTTGTTTGTGCCAGGTTTTCACAAGGAACCAAAGAAAAAAAAAGCAATCCAGAGCCTTTAAAAAAAAAGAAAGAAAGAAATGAAAAAAGAAGAGTGTTAACAATGGGAAGAGAGAGCTTAACAGAGGCCTTCGGGTAAAGGATGAATAAAAAATGAAGAAGATTAGAGGAATCCCCCATAGTGAAGATCGAAAAATAGAGGAATCCCCCCTATATCCTTCCTCCTTTTCTTCAGATGGTCGCAATTACGTAGTTTTTACTTCTGAAGAAGAAAAAAAAATAATTGAGTTTAGCCCAGTGGTTTTAAGAAGTTCATCACCTGCGTTGTTTTCGAATGGTGCCTCTTTCTGCTCTTGTGACAATGAAATTAAAACACTTCACATAGATGGTGATGGAATCAATTGGAAGAAGAAGTCTTTGTATGAACAAAAGAAATCTCAATTGTATATAAGGAGGTGATGAAACTGTACAATTGGCAGTTTCCCTTTCTTTAATTACTTCTGTATACTATTTCTTGTATCCTTTATTTTATTTTTTTTAAATTCTTTTCTAAATTAAACCAACCCAAACAACACATATTAAATACATAATGGCTGTCTCTAAGGTTTATGCTAGATCCGTCTACGACTCTCGTGGTAACCCAACCGTCGAAGTCGAAATCACCACCGAAAAGGGTGTTTTCAGATCCATTGTTCCATCTGGTGCCTCCACTGGTATCCACGAAGCTTTGGAAATGAGAGATGGTGACAAGTCCCAATGGATGGGTAAGGGTGTTATGCACGCTGTCAAGAACGTCAACGACGTCATTGCCCCAGCTTTCGTCAAGGCTAACGTTGACATCAAGGACCAAAAGGCCGTCGATGACCTATTGTTGTCTTTGGACGGTACTGCCAACAAGTCCAAGCTAGGTGCTAACGCTATCCTAGGTGTCTCCATGGCTGCCGCTAGAGCCGCTGCCGCTGAGAAGAACGTCCCATTGTACCAACACTTGGCTGAATTGTCTGGTTCCAAGACCTCCCCATACGTCTTGCCAGTTCCATTCTTGAACGTCTTGAACGGTGGTTCCCACGCTGGTGGTGCTCTTGCTTTGCAAGAATTCATGATCGCTCCAACTGGTGCTAAGTCTTTCACCGAAGCTATGAGAATCGGTTCCGAAGTTTACCACAACTTGAAGTCTTTGACCAAGAAGAGATACGGTTCCTCCGCCGGTAACGTCGGTGACGAAGGTGGTGTTGCTCCAGATATTCAAACCGCTGAAGAAGCTTTGGACTTGATCGTTGACGCTATCAAGGCCGCTGGTCACGACGGTAAGGTCAAGATCGGTCTAGACTGTGCTTCCTCTGAATTCTTCAAGGACGGTAAGTACGACTTGGACTTCAAGAACCCTAACTCTGATGCTTCCAAGTGGTTGTCCGGTCCAGAATTGGCTGACATGTACCACAACTTGATCAAGAAGTACCCAATTGTCTCCATCGAAGATCCATTCGCTGAAGATGACTGGGAAGCTTGGTCCCACTTCTTCAAGACCGCCGGTGTCCAAATTGTCGCCGACGACTTGACTGTCACCAACCCAAAGAGAATTGCCACTGCCATTGAAAAGAAGGCTGCTGACGCTTTGTTGTTGAAGGTTAACCAAATCGGTTCTCTATCTGAATCCATCAAGGCTGCTCAAGACTCTTTCGCCGCCGGCTGGGGTGTTATGGTTTCCCACAGATCTGGTGAAACCGAAGACACCTTCATTGCTGACTTGGTCGTTGGTTTGAGAACTGGTCAAATCAAGACTGGTGCTCCAGCTAGATCCGAAAGATTGGCTAAGTTGAACCAATTGTTGAGAATCGAAGAAGAATTGGGTGACAAGGCTGTCTTCGCTGGTGACAACTTCCACCACGGTGACAAGTTGTAAGCTGGTTACAAGTTTTAAATGAAGAAAAACCCTTTTTTTAACATAAGAAACTTATCTAACTCTAGATTTACAATAACGATTATACAAAACATATAAAAATATAAAGAATTTTAATGCCTTTTTTTAAAGAAAAATCTGTCTTTTATTAAGAACACAATATGTATGTACTGTTATATAGTTATCGTTAAGATACACGTTTGAAGCACACTCAGTTGTGATAATTTGAGTCTGCGTTGTGAGCTTACTACTTGGTCCACTTTCCAAGGTGCAGTCAAGAAAATTGGGAAAAAAACAAAGACATAAAATTTGAAATCCCCTAAGTTAAGCTTTGTGTAAGACTTAATTATTAATAAATAGTCAGGGACTAAGCTAAAATAACGAATAGAAGCACATATGGACCGCTCACATATGGACCACTCACGTATGGACCACTCAGGAATGACTCATCCTGGCATGGATCATGGGTCAGACTCATGTTCAATGAATATGTTATTTACATGGAACTACAAGAACACATGTGTAGTGTTTAGATGGTGGCACATTAAGACATTACCGGGCCTATTACTCAGCTGTGTCACAATCGCACTAATCAGTGGTCTCTACGAGTACTTAAAATACTATATACACAACACCCAACGTCCGTACGAGACCTTACATTTAACAAACAGCTCGAATAATGACGGTAGTCCCGATTCCACCTCAAGGGTAAGCAGGAAACTTGCCTTGACCAAGAGTATTTGGTACGGTGTCCAAGTGGGATACTCTTTCATGCTCATGCTGGTTTTCATGACATACAACGGGTGGCTCATGATAGCTGTGGTGTTGGGTGCCGCATGGGGGCATTACCATTGGGGTAGCAAATGTGCCACTACAGATTCCCAGTCACTAGCATGCCATTGAAAAAAGAGTTATATATGCTTTCCATTCTTTTGTATTTCTTTTTTTATCTATTTCTAATGTAAAACTGCTTATGTATTTTGGATAAATGCAATAATATATGACGTCATACCATTGTTTTTTTCAAGATTTTTTCTTATCTCGAGACCCTTAGATCGTGTCGTGCATCTGAATGCGGCCACAGCAGAAAATGTGTGTATTACGTTGTTTCCGAGAAGCAACAATTAAAAAAAATGTTATTTAAGGGAGTCATGCAATTGAGTAATTTCTGTTTGTTATTTCATTTTCCTCACATCTACAGTAGAGAAAGCATAATAAGAAATTATTGAAAAAATACTGATGACTGGTAAGAAGATTGGTATCATTGGGGCAGGCCCTGGTGGTCTAGCCATGGCCCGGGTTTTGTTGGAGGATTTCCCTGGTGTGCAAGTGACGTTATTCGATAAGAACCATGGGATTGGTGGTGTTTGGTACTACCCTGAAGAAGACAAGGCTGGCCGTGTTATGTACGATCATTTAGAGACCAATATCTCTAAGGATTTAATGCAGTTTAGTGAGTTTCCATTTGGTAAGGAGGTTCCGTTCTATCCCAGCAGAGGTCAGGTATGGGAGTATCTGCAGCGGTATTATAAGACTTTTATAGAGGACAATGCAAATATCGATGTCAAACTGGACACGGAGGTTGTCAATGTCTCAAAACATCAGGATGCCATTAAGTGGATAGTTACAACCAGCAGTGCTGGAAAGGAGCAGTCCTACGATTTTGATTACTTAGTTGTCTCCAATGGTCATTTTACTACACCAAAGATACCCCAGGGTGTCCACGGGTTAGATGAATGGTTTAAGCAGGGCAAGGCTCTTCATTCGAAAGATTTCCATAACTGTGAATTTGCTCGAGACAAGAGAGTAATTGTTGTTGGCAATGGTAGTTCCGGTTCGGATATTGCTAATCAGTGCAGCACGGTTGCTTCCAAAGTGTATGTAAGTGTCACCAATGTGGACGAGGTTGAGAAGAATTCCGAAAGTCTGTTAGAATACATCCCTAAGATCCAGTCAGTGACCGAAGACGGTCGTGTCAACTTGGAAGACGGTGACCATTTGGACAACATTGACTATTTGGTTTATGCGACTGGTTACTTGTACACATTACCGTTCTTTGACAGCAACGAACTGTGCTCTATCTTGAAGAAAGACGGTTCTGGTATCCAGGGATTATGGTACCACATTGTGTATAAGGAGGACCCAACGTTGGCATTCTCCTTGTTACCTCAGATGGTTGTTCCTTTCCCCTTGGCGGAGTCGCAGGCCACGGTGATATCCCAAGTTTTCCAAGGGAACATAGATACCCGCAAAGTTGCGGACACCACCAGTAACAATGACACGCACAACTTCCCCGAATTGAGCGACGTCGAGTACTACAGAACACTACAAAAGCTTTTGGACGGCCAGCAAAACAAGTTCCGCCCTGTGATCTGGGACGACGCGCACCGTGAAAGAAGAGCCCAAAGTGCGCGGGAGAAGAAACAGAGAAACAAGCTGCTGGCAGCACACGCCCAAAAGCTACACTCGCAAAAGCAAGCGTACTTCTTACCTAGACTTCCAGACCATCTAAATAATACATAATTTTCTACATAACACCAAAAAAATAAAATTCATCACATGATGAGTAAACTCAATTACGCTGAGAAAGAATCAGCCGCATGGCAACAAAACCCAAGAAAAAAAAAATTTAGGCTACCTTTCTGTGCGTGGAAGGCCCTTGGAAACAGAAAAAAGTGTCTTAGAAAACAATGCAGACAAAATACAATTAGTAATAAACCGTGACGAAAAGTTCCAAATACGGAAATGGAAGAAAAAAAAAGGTACACACAGTAAGTGAGTAGAGATATCAGCCGTGGATTTTAAATGCATTGTGGATTTATTTTTGGTGTCAACTCAGAGAAAGAGAGAAGGGGAACACTGAAAAAAGTCTCGAAGACTTTTTTCGTGGAAAGGAGTTAAGACTAAAGAAACGGAGGTTTCCTGTTTCCATTGCAAGGCTGGGGGGAGCTTTAGAACACACTGAACAGAAGAAGGAATAACCGAAAAAAGAGAGGTTTTCTTACTTCCTTCACCCTTTCTACGTCTCTTTCTGGGGGAGGTTCTTTACTTTCTGGGAAACCAAAAAATGAAAAAAGACGGCAGGAAGAAAAAAGAATTTAAGAAAATTTAATAAAAAAAAAAAAAATTAATTAAAGAAAAGCGCACTAAAGCAATAGAGAAAGTACCGAAAATATTTAATGAAATCATGAAGATATAGTTTTATGATTTTCATAAATAAGGAAAGAAACAAACAGAATAAAAAACAAAAGAAATAAAACTGATCCGATCGTTAGAGGGCTTTTTTTTTGTCTTTTCTATAAATAATCATTTTTTTCAATATCCAAAAATTAAAAATTCAAAAAAAAAAAAGTTGAGGAAGAGCAGAGAGGGGACAGAAGACAAAAAAGGAGATACAGAAAAACAACCCAACGACGGCCTATTGATTTGAAAAGAAAGAGAGAGAAAAAAAAAAAATACAACCATCTATGTCACAGGAAGTGTCGCCGGAATACAATCCCGAGGCTTTGGAGGCATATTCCTGTTCTCGATGTAGGAAATTGAAGAAAAAGTGTCCTCGACAACTTCCACAATGTAATAACTGTGTCAAAGCTAGGGAAGTATGTCATTATCCTGGCAGGGCACCCAGAAGGACTAAGAAGGAGTTGAGAGAGGCTATCATGAGGGGTGAGGTTCTGCCGTCGATGAAACGGAAGAATAAGAGGTCGTTTCGGGAGTTGACTACTGCCGATCTACGTAATCTTGAAAACTGGGATGATCCTATGGGATATAACAAGTCTGCAGACCATGTTGCAAATATGCCCGCGGGAAATACTGTTACTCCAGCCGGCGGATCACTTGGTGCGCCTCCTCCACATCTTTCTGTAAATCCACTACCGCCAGGTATATTACCACATAGTCTACCGATAGGCAATCCACCACAAATGGCTGGCAACACCATTGTAGGAACCCCTATGACCACAACCAATGATCCAGGACAACAACCCCACATCTCTTTCGGGACTGATGCATTTGGAAATAGGACAGCATATAGTCTTGTGCCTCCTGCTCAAAAGGCAAGAATAGTATTGGATCAAAATCCTAAATTTGTTAACGCTCAATCTGCTTTCAAGGCAAACGAGATTAATATCCCTGTAACATCGCCACATGTTGCTAACCAAGTGTTTCCCGAGGGCGTTTCGTCACTTATTAGTGCACTAAATACAATGAATGACAATGTTAGCGCTAATACCCCAATAGCATTGAGTTACCTACAATTGCAGAAGTTGCATCAACAACAGCAACACTTACAACAGCAGGAGCAACAGCAACAACAAATTTTACAGCAACAATTACAACAACAACATCAGCAGCAAATGCATCAGCAACAATTACAACAACAGCAACAGGGACTTCCTGACGCTGGTAATATAGCGCATACTGTGAATGCCGGTGTTTATCCTACAATTCCTGGACAAAGGACAACACCTGGTCCACCAACATTTTCCATGCCTGCACAAACTGTGGTACCGCCTCAATTGAGTCAACAACAGCAAGAACAACAGCAGAACTCTCATTCTTTCCCTACCAGTCCATTTGAAACGAAAGAAAGACCATCATATGGCACGAGTGTTCTGAATAATTTTCATCAAGTTAGCCCATTTCCATCCAAAATGAAAGAAGAGAACATGACTGATAGTGATAGTGTTCCGATCGATAGTGCAAGTATCGCGTACGAAGTGATACAGAACAAATATAATGGAAGCAAGACGTCCAACTGGTCCCATGAGGATGGCTCCTACAAACCTATAGGGAGAGAACTTCTAGACAGATTTATTGCTGCTTACTTCAAACATAACCACAGATTATTCCCCATGATTGACAAAATATCATTATCGAATGAAGTTACGTCGATTAAAAATCTCGAACAGGTGGACAAATTGGAAGCTAGCAATCCATCGCTCTCTAAAGCATTTATTTTTCAGCTTCAAATGATTATGGCTATCGGCTGTACGACATTACAAAGGGCTGGTATGCTCACAGAAATAGAAGAGAATCTGTGCGAACATTTATCGTTCCTAGCAATGAAAAATTTTAGGCATATTCTTGAGTTACAAGATTTAGAGACCGTTAAATGTCTACTGTTGCTGGGAATATACTCTTTTTTCGAACCAAAAGGTGTTTCATCATGGACAATTAGTGGTATAACAATGAGACTGGTTATAGAATTAGGACTAAATCGTCCACTTACGGCAAAGAAAATGACCACCATGTCTGCTATGGATGTTGAATCACGATACAGGGTCTTCTGGAGTGCATATTGTTATGAACGTGTTGTAGCCACTGCACTGGGAAGAATATCAGCCATTGATGACGAAGATGTTGGCGTTCCACTACCAAGAGCACTCTATGATAGCGAATTGGAAGATATTGAGGTATCTAATATGATTATATCTTTGAGAAAAATGGGTGGTAAAATTTATAAAGAAGTGCATTCAGTTAGCGCTGGGCGTAAAAATCTTTCTATGGAAGAGAAGCAAGCTATCATTAGTAAATTAAGACAAGAATTAGATTGCATATACAATGCGGAATGTGAAAAGAGAAAACTGAATACTACCACAAAGTTAACAGACCCAAGTTCTTCTGAGAATAGCTTTAAACGTGAGGTTATGGGTACTACACCAGCCCAATCAGCACATAATGAAAGCGTAGGGTCAGTGTTATCACCTAATAGTGAATTTAGCACCAATGGATTACATTCTAGACATATACATATCATGACTCCAAGTGCTGATAGCCCTATGACTAATAGTATCCCGCATTCTGGTCACTCGCAAAATAGCTCAATAGTCGCTACTCCATCTGGTGGTGAGACGCCTGAAAATACTCAGAACCAATCTACAACAGCAACTTTAACTAATAACAATGAACTAGCAACATCATCAACAATAATCACAAAAGATAATAATAACGACAAGCCTACGAGGGAGGATTCACCATCAAATAAGAATGAAAGGATGGGAAGCAATGAAAGTGGGAAATTGGTTACTGACTGCAATGCTGACACAACTAGTCACGCAACTGAAGATGAAATGCATCCACCATCAACAGTTGGGAAACTGAATGGGAAAAATACATATGAAATATCATTCCATACAAGTGATGTGTGGTTAGCTATGAGATATTCTCAATTACAAATCCTGTTGTACAGACCCTCAGCCCTTATCCCCAAACCACCTTTAGAGTCCCTAACGATACTAGGCGAATTCTGCCTAGAGGCATGGAAACACACTTACACTCTCTACAAAAAGAAATTGCTACCACTGAATTGGATTACTTTATTCCGCACTTTAACGATTTGTAACACGATATTGTATTGTCTGTGCCAATGGAGTATCGATCTTGTTGCAAGTGCGATGGAGATCCAACAGTGCGTTGAAATTTTAAAACACTTTGGTGCCAAATGGGTGTTCGCCATGAAATGTGCAGATGTTTTCCAAAATATCAGCAACACTATTGTGGACATAAGTCTCGCGCATGGGCAGGTCCCAAATATAGATAAACTCACCCGCGAACTTTTTGGAGCTAGTGATGCCTACCAAGATATCCTGGACCAAAATAACGTAGACGTGTCCTGGTTAGACAGGATACCATAATATGTAAGATTAGAAACTTAATAGATAATATCATTATATAAATTGATTATTTTTTTTTATCTTTTTATTTTTTTATTTTGTTGAAGTTCATTGTTTATCATTTGTAATCACTCAAGTTCGAAAATTGACAACATTTAGAGTAAATCAAAAATATTATTCCAGGATTCAGGTTAATATCTCTCTCGGCTTTCAATACCGTCACATGTTAATTCTTGAATTGTAACTATACAATCTGAAAACAATTCCTCTATATGGTATCTACTAAACCAAGTAAATATTATCTAATATACCTGCCCCGTCGGAAGTTTTACAAATATTATTAGTCGACCACCTGATGCAACTTTTATTTTTCAGAGTAAAAAAATTTGAGAATTCTGCTGCGTAGAAATCAAAATGTTATGAAAAATCCAAACGGATATTTAAAAAAGAAAGGAAGCGGAAATCAAAAAAAGAAGCGGAAATCAAAAATGCAAGAATATATAACTGTAGTTCCAAAGGACCTACTGTATTACAGTTGTAATTGTTATTCTAATTGTTGTAATTATTCCTATTGATTTACACAACATCCAATATTAGATAATCACAATCATCTTTAGTTAAACAGCAGTGAAAATATTTCATCAGCTTATGATATTTCTTATAATCCTTCCTTTACGCTATCCAGTATCAATACTGATCCTTTATCTTGAAGAAATCAAAAAAGTAAATCATATATAAGTGAGCCATGATTGAGTAATACTCATTCTTTCATTTCATTTTCTTTTACTCTAATCAATAGGAAAGTAATCCAATACTAATAAGTATAACCAAGTAACTAAACAATCAAATCCCCTACTAATTATAATGCCTTTTGTTAAAGATTTTAAGCCAAAAGCTTTGGGTGATACCAACCTCTTCAAGCCAATGAAGATTGGTAACACCGAGGTTCTTCATCGTGCTGTTATGCCTCCATTGACCAGAATGAGAGCACACCACCCAGGAAACGTTCCTAACAAGGACTGGGCTGTTGAGTACTACAGACAAAGATCCCAAAGACCAGGTACCATGATCATCACTGAAGGTACCTTTACCTGTCCGCAAGCCGGCGGTTACGACAACGCTCCAGGTATCTGGTCTGACGAACAAGTCGAAGAATGGAAGAAGATCTTCAAGGCCATTCACGACAACAAGTCCTTTGTCTGGGTGCAACTATGGGCTCTAGGTAGACAATCCTATGCTGACACTATGGCCAGAGATGGATTGAGATATGACTCTGCCACCGATGACTTGTACATGGACGAAGAACAAGAAGCCAGAGCCAAGAAGGCGAACAACCCACAACACGGTATCACCAAGGCTGAGATCAAGGAATACATCGAAGCCTACGTCAAGGCTGCCAAGAACTCCATTGCAGCTGGTGCCGATGGTGTTGAAATCCATTCTGCCAACAGTTACTTGTTGAACCAATTCTTGGACCCAATCTCCAATAAGAGAACAGACGAATACGGTGGTTCTATTGAGAACAGATCCAGATTCACCTTGGAAGTTGTTGACGCTATTGCAGCTGCTATTGGTCCAGAGAAGACCGGTATTAGATTCTCTCCATACGGTACCTTTGGTACCATGTCTGGTGGTGCTGAGCCATTGATTGTTGCTCAATATGCACATGTTTTAGGTGAGTTGGAGAAGAGAGCCAAGAACGGTACCAAGCTAGCCTTTGTTCACTTGGTTGAACCAAGAGTGACCAACCCATTCTTGAGTGAAGGTCAAGGTGAATACAACGATGGTACCAACGACTTTGCCTACTCTATCTGGACTGGTCCAATCATCAGAGCAGGTAACTATGCCTTGCACCCAGAGCTTGCCAGAGAACATGTCAAGGACGGCAGAACGTTGATTGGTTACGGTAGATTTTTCATTGCGAACCCGGACATTGTTGACCGTCTAGAGAAGGGGTTGCCTTTGAACAAGTATGACAGAGACACTTTCTACAAGATGTCAGCTGAGGGTTACATTGACTACCCAACCTACGAGGAAGCTGTCAAGTTGGGCTACTGAGATTATATAGAAGATCGAAATAATCTTCTTTAACCAGAATACATGCCTGAAATATATATTCTCCATAAAGCTGTAGTTAAAAATACGCTACTTACTAGATCAACCAGACCACTATTCAGTGTGGTTTTTCTACATATGATATCACAGGATAAAAAGTGCTGAACAGTTTTCGTGGATTGAATTTGTCTACTATTTAGTTATCAAGCTCTAGATAAATTAAATCACATATTATTAATATATACAATTCAACATCTAGACGGTAAAATTATATTTCATTCAATATTCCCGAAATCTAAATACAGATCAAAGAAATCTTCTCAAAGCTAGTGAATAGTAGATAGTCTTGCTGTCCTGGCCACAAAATATTCATATGTATCGATTTTTATAAAATTCATTTGTAAGCATTTATTCTCATCACCTGTTTATCACCCGGGCCGGATAGATGACTACATTTTGTGAGGTAAATCAAATTTTTGATACCGGGGTTTAGCTAAAATACCCCGCTCTCCATCTCATACTGCGTAGAAAGGTCAACATTCTTCATTTGTAATTACACAAATCTCCTATTCTACCCAATCTGTATTAACCCTTTCTACATTAAATCTTTTGTATCTAATTTAATTTAATTTAATTGCTTCTATTTATTACGTATTTATTCTTGGTCTGTACATATAATTCTAGGTAGTTTCCCTCTAAGTGCATAGAACTCTTAATGTGAGCTGAGGCACAATATGACCGTAGAAACCCACACTTTTTTATTCTATTTTTTGAAATTTCTCGAGGAGTATCAAATCATTACCTGAGATTAATCGTTTAACAGATTGCGGTGCCGTCGCTTTCTTCTATAACGACCCGAAATCCCGAAAAAGCTTATATGTTAGGCCCACAACAGCTTCTAAGCCACTCACCGATCTTAGCTAATGTAATTATTTTTTTCCCGCATATTTACCCGTCGGGATCTTTACAAATATTTGATTTCTAATATATAACTATAGACGACTAGTATTGCTTCTATGGAAGAAAATCGAAGAAAGAGAAAAATTCCTTTTTTATTTTTTTCTCCTGATGCACAGCCAAATAACGAAGAGAAGAGAAGAGAAACCGGAAATCAAAAATTGCAAACGAAAGGGCCAACAAAAAAATTGCTTTTTTTTTTCTCCCTCGAGGATTGGAAAAAAAACAAAAAAAAATTCGGAAAGCGGAAAAATTGTGTACACGTCCATTGTTTCAAGGGTCCCTACTTTTTTTTCTTTCTTTTTTTTCTTTCTTTTTCTTTCTCGAGGAACTTTTCATTATTTTTTCATTCAGCCATCGTAAGTTTTATTCATTAGATAATCATGATTCTCTCTCTCTCTTCTTTTTTTTTTTATTTATCTCCTGAGAAATAAAATCTAAACCTATATAAACGCAATAGAATCTTAGGATTATTTTGATTATCCCATAAATTCTATTATATATATTATTATTACTAGAAGAAGACCAATACTAACTAGTATAACAACTTACACACATACACAACAAACTAATAATGCCTTTTGTTAAAGATTTCAAGCCAGAAGCTTTGGGTGACACCAACCTATTCAAGCCAATGAAGATTGGTAACACCGAGGTTCTTCACCGTGCTGTTATGCCTCCATTGACCAGAATGAGAGCACACCACCCAGGTAACGTTCCAAACAAGGACTGGGCTGTTGAGTACTACAGACAAAGATCCCAAAGACCAGGTACCATGATCATCACTGAAGGTGCTTTCACCTGCCCACAAGCTGGTGGTTACGACAACGCTCCAGGTATCTGGTCCGATGAACAAGTCGAAGAATGGAAGAAGATCTTCAAGGCCATTCACGACAACAAGTCCTTCGTCTGGGTGCAACTTTGGGTTCTAGGTAGACAATCCTATGCCGACACTTTGGCCAGAGATGGATTGAGATATGACTCTGCCACCGATGACTTGTACATGGACGAAGAACAAGAAGCCAGAGCCAAGAAGGCGAACAACCCACAACACGGTATCACCAAGGCTGAGATCAAGGAATACATCGAAGCCTACGTCAAGGCTGCCAAGAACTCCATTGCAGCCGGTGCCGATGGTGTTGAAATCCACTCCGCCAACGGTTACTTGTTGAACCAATTCTTGGACCCAATTTCCAACAAGAGAACAGACGAATACGGTGGTTCTATTGAGAACAGATCCAGATTCACCTTGGAAGTTGTTGACGCTGTTGCAGCCGCCATTGGTCCAGAGAAGACTGGTGTTAGATTCTCTCCATACGGTACCTTTGGTACCATGTCTGGTGGTGCTGAGCCATTGATTGTTGCTCAATATGCACACGTTTTGGGTGAGTTGGAGAAGAGAGCCAAGAACGGTACCAAGTTAGCCTTTGTTCACTTGGTTGAACCAAGAGTGACCAACCCATTTTTGAGTGAAGGTCAAGGTGAATACAACGATGGTACCAACGACTTTGCCTACTCTATCTGGACTGGTCCAATCATCAGAGCTGGTAACTATGCCTTGCACCCAGAGCTTGCCAGAGAACATGTCAAGGACGGCAGAACGTTGATTGGTTACGGTAGATTTTTCATTGCGAACCCGGACATTGTTGACCGTCTAGAGAAGGGGTTGCCATTGAACAAGTATGACAGAGACACTTTCTACAAGATGTCAGCTGAGGGTTACACTGACTACCCAACCTACGAGGAAGCTGTCAAGTTGGGTTACTAAATTGCGGATAAAGATATATAGTCATTTCATTTTAGTGCCAGATCCTAACAAAAAAAAAATCGACGATTTATGAACCTTAAAAGAATAAATTTCAAGAATTAAAAACGCTAGAAGAAAGAAATCCATTATAGATTAAATAAGATAGACATTATTATAGGCCCCTAACTGCCTTTATCAAATTTAGTTAGTCAACAAGTATATAGTCTTTTGTTTAAATTATATTTCTTTTTGCTTTTTCTTTGTTGAACTTTTCATTTGCAGTCATAGCAACTAACACTATGTTGTTAGAACTAGCAAAATGCACTTTGTTTCGTTCTTACAAAACAGGAAGTAGAACTAAACGTATATGCCTGCCCGGATCACCAAACTAGAAAACTCGCACAAATGTACTTAAACTATCCAGACAGATAATTTTCGAATTTATATTATTTCATAATGATCAAACTAATATTATTTTATTATATTTATTTATAATGCTTGTCTAGACAAACAAAATTGAAAGGATTTCATAATAAGGAACGTGAAGAAGAAGTGAAAAGGTATCTTTTGTTTTCGTAGTATAGGTAAAATTAAGTGCTTCAAAAAGTTAATAAAACAGATACCTTTCTATTTATTTACTTTGTTATTATTCTATTTTTTTTTTTTTTTTTATTATTGCTATTTTTAAAATGAAAGAGTTAGGCAATATATGAACTCCTCAATCCCTATGATTTTGTCCTAGAATCAGCCGGTATCTAAACTAATAGAACCGATGGTAATTTGTAGGAAAAAATCGTTTTGATTAAGAAATCAAGCTCACGATCACCTAAAAATGTTAATAGGGGTTTTCAAAGATTGAAGAATATTTTGTTTTTAGTTATTGTTAATCACCTAAGCAAAAGGGAACACAATATCATTCTAAAAAAAAGAGCGCAGTTGTTATTGAGGTTTTTTCCTTACTTTAGTGGCTTTACGTTGTCTTGGAATTCACCATCCCAGTTACCAGCTTCATCGTATTCACAAACAATGTAGTTATGCACATCACCACCGCAAGTCTTGTAAGCACATCCCATCTTCTTGGTGTTTTTCCAGACCATTTGAGTGAAGTGACCGGCCTTGCTTTGATAAATAGGGTTGTTGTAGTCGTAATACTTGATTTCATTATACCAAGCATCAACGGCATCGGTATCATCGTAACCAACAGCCAAATTTTCACCAATTTCATAAAATTCATTGTGGTGAGCCAAGTTACCTGAACAGTCGTAGTTGTCAGCATACTTTTGGGCTAGGTTCTTCAAATCGTCAGACCATTCCAAAGAATCAGTGTCTTGATGTAAAGATCTCTTTTGGTTTTGAGAGTCTAACATTTTCTTTTCCCATTCAGATAACTTTGAGGCTTCCGCTTGGGCATCTTGTTTTTGCTGGTCGTCATCGTTGTTCTTGTTGGTATTCTTGTCATTGTGTTGCTGGTTGGATAAAGCTATTAGAGCTTCTAACAGTTGTTGTCTAGATTGAGCGTCTACGGATGGGGATTCGGTTGGTTTCTTAACAATAGCTGGTGCAGCCATAGCAGTAGCAGTCAAAGCAGCATAAATAGCAATGGAAAACTTCATGTCTAGAAATATTTTGTTTGTATTTTAAAAGAGAGCAAAAATATTAAAAAATTAAAAGAGTGTAGAGATAACTGCTATCCGTAAACTTAATTAGCCGTCAAAGGAAAAAACGAACTGATGATGTTTTATTATGAAGAGAATATAAAAACAAATATCAGAACTCATTTCAAAACTTTTAGAAATTGCGATACTTGTCATCCTTTTATATATTTTCTTTTCATTCTATTCATAAAAAGAAAGCTTCGAGGAATATCAATGATTATTATGCACATCACAGCACATGGCAGGAGGAATACTTAAACTATCCGAGACCAATAAGGACTATTTGGTTATTGACATATCCTAACAATAAAATAACTTGGGCCTTTCTTTCTTTTTTTTTTTTCTTTTAATCAACTTTATTTACAAAGTATTGCGTAGTAATCAAATTATCGTACCATTATGGTATGACAGAGATTATCCGATCATAAAGTAAATAGAAGCTGAATAAAAAAAGCAATTATAACAAAAATGGACTTATAATATTGGTTACTAAAACCAAAAAGGAAAAGAAATTATCCGTTAATAGTGGTTCGTAATGATGACATACGTAGATGAAAAAAAGAAAAAGAAAACAAGCCTATCTTATCTGATAAAGAGGAGGCAATCTATACCAGAATAACCCGATTAGGAACCGAATAACACCCTGACTCAAAAGAGCTCTAGAATTCACCATCTTGTATCATTCCATATCAATTATAGTCAGGAATATTGAAACTAGAAAGGGGGGGCCAAATAAACCGTAATCCGTGGAAAATCCAATAGGATTACAATAGCCTACCGCGGGGTCTCGTAAACGGCACATAAAAAGTTGAAAAAGCTCAAAAGGCATTGTAAACCAAACACAGTCACTTCAAGCAGCCGCACAACAACATGGCAGCACAACTTAACAATGACAGCTTGAAATGCAGTTTCAACTGGTTCTAGAAGCTTTAGAAGACCAAAAAGATGAGGCTCTTTCTCTTTTACGAAATTAAAGTGTCATTTTAGAAAAAGGCACCGAAATTCTCTGGAGTCGGCATTTTTCCCCACATAAATGCAGAGAAAATCTCTCGAGAAAAATTGCCATACCTTGTTCTCTCTATTTTTTCCCTTAGGATTTGCACGATTATTGTGCCTCGCGTCCCCTAAAAAAGTCGGAGTCTCAAAAAATTTCTAGGCCGGACCACGGTTCTTTCTCTGCGTAACGACTTCACTACCAGGCAAGTGATGTTTTCCTTACTTTCTTACCTTCGTGGTACTAACCTGCCTTGTAAGGCTGTAGGTCTCGAGAATAGATCAAGTCCGATCGATTCTGTGTTGAAGGAACTCTATTCAGGCAATAACTTCTCTCGTTCTTCCTTTTTTTTTTTTTTTTTTTTTTAGCCTTTTCTAAGTCAAGTAATAATTAGTAATGTGAAAACTACATATAATTTCTGCAAGGAATGAAAACTGAGTACTTGTTCTAGATTATGATATGTTTAAATTCTATGAAATGGGATGGCCGGAATATAAATATCAAAGTTCGGGAGATAGGGGTCAACATCACATGGCTTTTTAATACTACGATATCTTCTTCGAACAAACCGAAGGATGCTAAAAAAGGACTCGGTTTTCTATTCCTCAAACAATAGACTAGACAAAAATTAATTAAGTTAAACGAAATATTTTTTTTGTGTTTCTACTTTTGCAGTGTGAGTGACGTAAATTACAGTCCCTTCTCGGACATCAACAAGTTTGCATTTCATCTACCTTTCCCTTTTGGCGTCAACAAAATCTTGCTGCCCCATCTTGAACACATATAATAATGACACATAGATACGTCATTCGGAGTATGTTAAAAGAGATATTACTTTTTTTTTTATAAAACTAACATCTCCTATGCTGCACCGGTTGGCAACTTTCTTGCCAATTCATCATTCTACTAATTACTAATTAGGCGATAGTTTGCTTTCACTTACATCGAGACGGTTGTTTAGCGGTAGTAAATTAATATATTTTAAATAAAATCGTTGCCTATATGCAACCTGAAGGTGTTTGAATAAAAAGAAATAAAAAAATCACAATATGCTATTATACTTTTTCCGGCTAATACTGATGAAAAGAAATGGAAAATGAGAAGTTATTTTATCATGCAAATTATATTAGATTAATTAAATAAGGTATAGAAAAGTATTCTAAAAAGAAATTAAATTATGAGAGAAAGGTAATATTATTAAATATTTCCATGCTAAGAAAGTTAAAAATTCCGAATTAAAATGTTGGTATTAATTATAATGTACATTGCGGCGAGACAAAGATTCCCCGTTTCCAGACGGAATGATTTTTTTTTTGGTCATTAATATTACAGTAAGTTTTTTTTCTTCTTAATTCGAATAAAGTCTAAGGTTATATGGAAGCTTAAACCGATTCCTTTTCATCAGACTTGTTGTTAACGTGTTCAGTGACTCTAGAATTGACACTGGCCTCATCAGAAGAAACTGAGTTCATTTGCATTGGCATGTTTCTAGTTTGTCTCCAGTAGTTGAACCAGAAAATAACAATCGTTGCGAAAGGTAGGAAGGCGACAGTAAAACCACACCATATTAGACCTAGCATGGCCGAACTCTTGCCGAAAACAACACCGTAATCATCGTCATGAGTACCACCCTTGATAATTTGAATCATAGCACTGACAATAGTACCACCAAGACCGGAGAACAGAGCACTGTTCATTGATAAGAAGCACAACAGAGCCCATTTCTTATGATTCATAGCCTTGTTTACCAACACTAGATAAGTAGCGTAACACATCAAGAAGAAAGAGATGATGATACACAACAAGTTCATAGCAAGGGTAGCTTTAATAGCTGGAACATATTGGTGTTGTCTGTTTTGCATTTTACCATCCAAATGTAGGTCTGCTTTTGTAATATTTAATGCGTTCAAGTATGGCTTGAAATCAGAATCTTCAACACTATCGTAAATAATTGATCTGAAATCCAAGTTCTGAACAGCATGTGATTTGGAGCATGAAATAATCTTGTCGTTAATGTCAGCCTTACACAAAGTGAAAATTGCTAGATGGAAGTTGATTGGAATATGCAAATATTCAAGGATTGCTGGGGTCAATTCGCGCATTTGTTCAGCGTTGATAGGAGTGATGCTATTGGCTTTTGATAGAATTGAAACTATTGGTGTAAATGTTGCAGAGTTGTTCTTGGCCCAACTAGTCAAGTCCAGAAGGGAACTAAAAGAAAGAGTGACATTGTCAGAGCCTTGAAGTAATTCAAACAGATAAGGGATGTATTGCAATAGGGATGGGTTTGACATCAAGCCCGTTTGTAGACCCATCAAAGTCGTCAAACTTTCAGATGCATTACCAGAGCCACGGAAAATATCATCCAAAGCAACTAATTGAGCAGTTGTCACGTTACTTGGAATCGAGGTTTGGGAGGCCAAGCTAGCTACATTATCAATCAACAAAGTTTTATTGTTAGCGTAGGCGTTCATGATCTTCATTGAATTAATAGATGTCTTGGCTGCATCAACAGAGGCTGTAATATTGTTCTTTAGTAGTAAAGTTTGTAGAGCATTTAGAGTGGAGTTCAAACCATCGTCACTGGTATCATTCAACAACGCAGTTAGAGAAGAAACAGCTGGAGCTAGATTACTTGGAAGTTTGCTGCTCAAGGCATTGATGGTGGACATCAAACTACTCTTAGAAGTAGCCAAAGAAGAGACTGTCGAGAACAAAGTTTGAATTTCTGCAGTTGGAATCGATGCGAAGACAGAAGAGTAGTTCATTAGACTTGCCATAGCATCAAGAGTACCAGTCAGGTTAGAAGAATCACCAAACAAGGTGAAGGCTGGAGTCAGCTTCTCTTTATCCTCATTAGAAATTTGATTTAGTTCGATCAAAGCCTCTGTGGATGCAGTGACATTCTCAGAATCCAAGAGCAAAGCGAAGACCTTATTTTCCAAAATTGTCATGTTCTTGAAATTTGGAGAAGTGATAGAATCCATGGATGACTCAACAACGGCTTCCAAACCTTCCAAAATTGAGGTCAAGTTTGTAGCACTGCCAATAAGGGAGTTGATACCATCTAGAGCCTTGTCAGTGTTTTCGTCAGTTCCCTTTAGAGCTAGTGGGGCAAGGTGGGTTAATGATTCGACAGTACCAGTGACATTAGATTTACTGTTGGACAATAGGTTCAGAACAGGGACCAAAGCTGGTGTATCGGCAATCTTCTTCAAAGCATCGAAGATGTCTTCTAAAGAGGCGTTGGCGGTCAAGGCAGAACCCAAAATTGTTAGAATTGGACCAACTTGAGGGACGACCTTTGTAACATTCAAATGGGCAATGTTAGCCTCACCAATCTTAATGTTGGTAATTGGCTTGTAGTTAGAAGAAGAACCAGCGGTTGCAATACAAAACAACAGAAATGTTGTTAAAGCAAACACAGCTGTGACTGTAAACAGTAATTTCTCAAACTTCATTATACTATTATTACTATTATATCAATCCAATCTAATAAAAAAAATCCAAAGACCTTTCAATAACAGCTATTTTGTTTTTCCTATTATTATAAATTCCCCAGTTAATCCTGTATTGGTCCTTTCCTTAGGTATAGGAGACAATTTTAGTATAGATGGATTTTGACAGTAGCCTGTTAACCTTTGCGTTTCCTCTTAATTATAGATCAAAAAGAATGACATTTTACCAATCTAAGATATCATATATATATAATTTATTTTATCAGATTATTTTTTTTTTCTCTTTGTTTCCACAACTCTTTCTTTCTTCTTTTGTCCTTTACTAAGGTTTGATCTCAAACCAAAAAAAAAACTCAACGATTTTTATCATCCATAGTCAATCCAGTAGCACATAAAAAAGAAAATAAAAAACAAAACAAAAGAGGGTTTCTCTATTAAATGAAAAGTAAAAAGATTCTTGTATTGGATTTTCTTAGGTAACCAACCTTCAATGATTCCAAAGTCCCTAAAGAAGACGGACCATTAGAGGAAAGACAAAAAAAAAAAATTTTTTTTTTTGTTCCTCTTCAAGCTGCTACCCGTTATTAGCACCATATCTTCTCCTATTCTTAAGGATGATCTACTTACATCACTTAGGTTTCTTTCAGTTTCCTTTACCCTTCGTTAAAGTAGCTGTTCTTGTACGTTATCTATTCCACTTACGTATATGTCACATCGATCAGCAGAGAAAACCACGGATCGGTACGAGATGGAAACAGAATACATGAAAGCGCGATCCGTTTCCAAAGAAACATCCGCACTACATCATATTCCTCGAGGAAAAAAATTTTTTTTCCACAAACGATTGTCCTTAGTAAGCTTATACGGTAGATTCTCAGATCTCTCTTAGAAAACAGTGCAGACCCCGTCGTGAGGAAAAACCAAAAAAAAGCAATTTAGTGACATTCTCGCATTTCTTTTTTTTTGCGTGTGCTAAGATCTAATATCACAAGATACGTACATGTGCATAGAAGCACTCGAAGCACACAAGTTAGCTTGTGGGTCTTGGTTGCTTTTTAAATTTTTTATTTTGAGTAATCCAATTTGCTAAGGGAAGTTTTGATTTTGTTAGGTGAAGAAACAACGAGCAAAACAAATTTTGTTGAGCTTTAGAAGGCAAATATTTTGTCTGGTATTTTCTTAGCAAAATTGGATTTGTTGAGTTTTTATCTTTTTTTTTGTGGTGTCTGCAAGACTTGATGGACAATAACAAGGACTAAGTTTTAGGGTTTTTGAGAGTGAGGTATAATATGAAGTCTATTTGGTACCAATGTATGCTAACTGGAGGGGGTTAGTCAGACCCGTTCTTCAAAAAACAACAACAGAATAACATGGGAGAGTATAATTTTTTTTATTTTTTATTTTACTTAATCTCGAACAATGCCAGGTCAGAAAATGAATGGTTCCATTGTTCCTGTTTTTCCTTGATAGCGTCTACATCCGCGGACCTGAAATTTGTGATTAGGGTCACACCCTCGTTAAAGTAGGAATCTACCGAGGAGTAGTCGATACTGGTTTCCGGCGGACACCATTTATTCTTCCTCCTTCTTGCTTTCCGGGATTCTTGCTTAACGAAGCCATCATCTTCCTTAGGTTTAATATGGTTGTAGTTCTTGGAATTGTAAACTAGTTTACTCAACAACGGGTATTTATCATGTAGTTGCCGCTCGGTATAGCGGTCTGTATGCTGTGAGAGCTCATTACCCAGTATCAATTGCGGTCTCTCTCGTTTTATAATCTCTTCTGTTAGGTCCAGAGGTGCATGAGGCATATAGAATAATGTAATGCCATCACTATCCTTTTCTTCTTCACCATCATTGTACATCTCGGTCTCAACTACTTCCCAGTGCTCTTGAGACTCTATAAATTTTTGGTCACTTTCATTGAAAACAGGATCATAGATTGACACTTTAACATCACCATCAATAGTGTCGAGGATCTCTAGCAGTAATGCCAATTGGTACTTAGCTGGAAATTCTTCCGCAAATGAACCCAATGCTAAACATCTTATCTTAACAACCTCATATTTATCCAAACATTTCTTAAGCTCGGCAAATAGTGCTGAATTATGTACTACTTCACGGTACTTGTCAATTGTATCTGTATCAATCATCCTTTTTTTTTTTAATAGTAAGATAACAAAATAAAAGAAGAAGAACCCAATTGGTATATATATATGTATCTTCTTTTAACGCGTTACTGTACACACACCAACACTCCTTTTTCCTAACAACCTCATCGCCTAGAAGATCAACCTTCATTTAACAATGCCTGTTCATTTCTTTAATAATCTTATTGTCGTTCTGCTTAGGGAATTAGAGATTACCTTAGAGAAATTTTTCACTTTAGTACGGGATTTTCTAAGTGGATTTGAAATAAAAAAATTTTTTTTCTTTCTTTCTTTTCTTGCTCCCTTCACGTTCGGTGATTATTTATTCTCCCGATTTTCACCAACCAAAAAAACCAAAGAAAAACGCTCGGTGTTTATTACCATTTACCGAAAACATTACCCTACTATCGGCATTTATTTATTCCCGAGAAACTTTCAAAATGTGTCCGGGTAATATATAAACTTTTCGTTTCAGACAATGTCTCCATTTTAATAATTTTTTTTTTTAGGTCGAGTTTACGTATTACCTTTTTCTTTTTGGTATTTATAAAAAAATTGTTTTATGAGGGCAAGAATAGCGGAAGTAGTCAACCAGGTAAGGAGGAGGAGACTGTAGATAACTTTATATTTTTATTGTGCTGCGAGCATAAAATGACTCCAATATGTTGTGTTTTTCTTTGGGAAATCATTGGGGTTTGAATAATTTTTTGTGGAGAAAAAAAGACGGTTAATCATCGTCAGGGTAAAGTATTTGTTAAAGTAACCCTTAAAAAACCTATATATAACATGTAATGTAGTCAAAGATGATGGTTTCATACCATCTTTTCTTCAATTGGTGTTTTTTTTTTAATTGGTTTTCAACAATATATTTCTTCAAGGTAACACCGAACTTAAAAATATGGCAATGATGAAGTATAATGAAAAGATCACGTACCACAAGGACGGTCCCTTTTTCATAATCAAGTTTAATTCACCCTCCACTCTAAACTCTATGAGTGGAGACGATTATGTTTATATGGGCGAATTACTGGAATTAGCTGAGAAAGATGATGACGTTTACTTTACAGTGTTCCAAAGTACTGGCAGATTCTTCTCTAGCGGTGCTGACTTTAAGAGTATTGCAATCGCAGAGCAGATGGAAGACTCTAGAGGTGTAAAGAAACAACAGGATGAAACTAGTAGACATCACGATGAATTACAGAAATGGCTGGCCCATTTTGCGTCCAGAAATGTGAATGTTACAAACGCCTTCAACAATCATCCGAAGATCTTAGTTTGCTGTCTAAATGGCCCAGTGATCGGGTTCTCCGCTGCTATATGCTGTCTATGCGACTTAGTCTACGCTATGAATGACCAGGTGTACATGTTATTCCCTTTTGCAAACTTAGGTTTGGTGACTGAAGGTGCCGTAGCAAGTTCCTTACCAAGACTTGTTGGGTCACGTGCGTCATTTGAATCATTACTGTTTGCCAAACCTGTTAATTACACCGAAATGTCTAGAGCTGGTATCATTAACAAGAATTATTCCCTATCTGATACTGACGAATTTAATAAGCAAGTACTAGATGAGCTAAAACAGAAGATCAATGGATTGCATTTGCCAAGTTGTTTGGGAATAAAGAAGTTGATGAAACTCGAGTGGGAAGACCGTATTGAGAGAATTAATTCCTTAGAAGTTAACGACGGTGTGAAGTACTGGGTGAAGGGTGAACCTCAGAAACGGTTTAGACAAATTGGGTCCAAACAAAGAAGGCACAAATTATGAAAGAAGAAGGAAATGATATCCTTCTATTTAGTCATGGTCATTTATCTTTATGAGGTCTAAAATTTAAATATTCATTACATATAACCTATTATGATAACATTCTTCCTGGTAAATATAGCAGTTTTTAGGTAAGTAATTGCATCTTTGCTTTTTTATTTCCAACACTAAAACAAGAAACAAGAAATTAAAACATATAATAGAGAATATATATATTTACATGGAAATTTGCTATGTAATTTTAAAATTAGAATATTCTCCTCTATTCAACATAATCCGACATGGAGTTCTCAACTATAGGTTCTTCCTGTCTTACTTTCCCTTCATCTTCACCATTCTTACCCTTAGTTAAACTAACGGTACCCATGACCATTAAAACAAGTAATAGAATTGCCACCAGGCCACTTCTAGTAGTCTGCCATCTCAAATTCTCGACATCTGACCTTAATTGACCTATTAAACTGGTTATAATTTTGTTTTTACAGTCGCTCAGAGCCAAATTGACCTCTTTTAACATTAGGGTATTTTCTAATTTATGATTGTTAAAATCCATAGTAGAATCTTTATTAATCAAATTGATTATTAATTCATTTATTTCATCATGTAGAGAAGCCAAGTCTCTCTGTAGAACCATTAACTGGATATGTTGTGAGTTCAGTTGTGTATCTCTTGAATTTTGAATTGCATATTTCAGTTCCGTTTCTGCTGAGTTGAAAAGATGGGACTGTTTGTTTAATTCCATGTCTCGGAGAAATTTAGTATTATAAGTTTTGTAAAACTCATCATTAATCAGCTCTAGAAGCATATCAATAATTGCATTGGCCTGTTTCTTATCAAACCCACCTTCATATTTCAGTTTTTTATAGTAATCCAATGTATTTATCTGCCTCGATGCAGTAGTTGGAGTCAATCCATTGCCTTGTGAGATCAATTGTTCTGGTAACTTATTGATGAAATCCAGAGGTGTGTCATCCTCTTCCACCTTATCAGCTTTAGTTGCGGACTTCACAGCAGCAGAATTAAGTAATGAATTGTTAGATGTATTGATTATTGTGCTAGTTGATGTGAACCGTGTCGAAATATACCTCCAGGGACGTATCCTTGAGATTGGTCTTCCAATAAATGGCTTCATAATTATGGGTGGCCAAATCCGAAACAATGCCCAGCAATGTTATTATTAAGAGAGTTTATCTCAAATGAATAGACGTTATACCACAATCTAGTTAAAAGAATGCCTTAGAACTGCTAATAGCTTAACTTAGTGTTTGTAAGAGCTTTGTTCAGAGAATAGAAGGTCACCATGACTATTGTAAAATAGCAAAAAAAAAAAAAGTTAAATGCGTTTGAGAGCGAAGAGATCTACAAGCGATGAGAATAAAGGAAAGACAATCGGTTTTTCATTTTTAACTTTCTACAAGTATTGACTTTAGACGTTAAAATGGTGTTTTGCCCATATAGACTTGTACTATTTAACAATGCCAAGCTGTTGATGAAAATCAATATTAGAAGCCTGAGCGGGAGCAGCATAGCATTAATCAAGAAGACGAAATTACCACCAAGATCTAAATTTGATCCATCATGGGAGGTTGATATTGAGGAGAAATTTCTTCATGGAGGCACGGGTCCAGGTGGCCAAAAGATCAACAAATGTAATTCAAAAGTGCAATTGAAGCATATCCCCAGCAATATTGTAGTAACTTGTCAAGCAACAAGGTCCCGAGAGCAAAATCGAAAGACTGCAAGAGAAAAACTAGCACTTGAGTTAGAACGATGGAGAATTAAACAGGAACTGGGCCGAAATCAAGAAGAGGGTGATTCAATAGTATTGACGGAAAGAGAGCGGGCTCTCCATGAGTGGAAAAGGCAACAGAAGAAAAGTAAAGCCAAGAAAAGTAAACTAAAGCATGAGCTTGCCAGACTGGAGAAACAAAAGCAAGAAGAGAAGGAGTTAGAGGAAATTAGAAAATTATTTCCAAATCCAAACGATACCGTATAATACCAATGTAAAATAAGAACAAAAAAATAGCAAAGACAATAACTGCTAAATGTAAATAGATTACTAATATATTCTATATAAAACATCTACCATTAAATGGTAGGTTCTAGAGAAATTAAATAGAAATAATAATTTATTATCCTTATTATTCAATACACGTGACTGAAACGTACAAGAATATCAAGGCAACATCATTTAAGTGCGAAGAAAAATGAAATAAAATTTCAGTGAACTTGAGTCGATGATGGTATTGGCAAAGAGAGTGAAACTAAGGAAAGAAATAAAACCCTACAAAGGACGCTAACCATCCATTTCACTCATTGAGTTGTGGTTTTATTTTCAATCTGAATTTGATCCTTCTAAGATTTTCCAAGGATTCATAAAAAATAACCAATTTTGAAAAAGAGAATAGAACAAAGCAATCTTCGAATTTCTTCCAAAACTAAGTGACTTCAAAAGCAGGGGTTATTTGGTACAATTGAAAGTTTGAGCAAAGTAGAGAACTTCAATTAGTTATAAAAATAAAGGTTTAGACTCCAAAACATGGTGACCAAGGATAAGACTAATCAATTTAGGTTTTTTGCACTAGGTGGAGGTAGTGAGGTTGGTAGATCCTGCCATATCATTCAATACAAGGGTAAGACTGTAATGTTAGATGCAGGTATCCATCCTGCGTACCAAGGTATTGCTTCATTACCCTTTTATGATGACTTTGATTTATCTACAGTAGATATCCTTCTAATATCACATTTCCATTTGGATCACGCTGCATCTCTTCCATATGTTATGCAAAAGACTAATTTTAAAGGCAGAGTATTTATGACCCATCCAACGAAAGCTATTTACAGGTGGCTATTAAGAGATTTTGTTAGAGTGACTAGCATTGGCGGCCAGAGTGCAGCGGTTGATGAAGACAACTTGTATTCCAATGAAGATCTGATAGAATCCTTTGATAAAATCGAAACAATTGATTATCATTCCATGGTCGATGTCAATGGTATCAAATTTACTGCATTTCATGCTGGTCATGTCTTAGGTGCAGCTATGTTTCAGTTGGAAATTGCCGGTTTAAGGATTCTTTTCACGGGAGATTATTCTAGGGAAATAGATAGGCATTTAAATTCGGCAGAAGTACCTCCTATGCCATCGGATATTTTGATTGTCGAGTCCACTTTTGGTACAGCAACACATGAGCCACGTTTAAACAGAGAGAAGAAACTAACACAATTGATCCACTCAACTGTAAATAAAGGTGGTAGGGTTTTAATGCCAGTATTTGCACTAGGTAGAGCCCAAGAAATAATGCTGATTCTTGATGAGTACTGGTCACAAAACAAGGAAGAGCTGGGTTCAAATCAAATTCCAATTTATTATGCATCAAATTTAGCTAGGAAATGTTTGAGTGTCTTTCAAACATACGTTAATATGATGAATGATAATATTAGAAAGAAGTTCAGAGACTCGCAAACAAATCCTTTCATATTCAAAAATATTGCATATATCAAGAATTTAGATGAATTTCAGGACTTCGGACCAAGTGTAATGTTAGCCTCTCCAGGTATGTTACAGAACGGTTTATCAAGAGATCTATTAGAGAGATGGTGTCCGGATGAGAAAAATTTGGTTTTGATTACTGGTTATTCCGTTGAAGGTACAATGGCAAAATTTTTAATGTTGGAACCGGACACAATTCCATCTGTTAACAATTCTGAAATAATGATACCTAGAAGGTGTCGTGTTGAAGAAATATCTTTTGCTGCACATGTTGACTTCCAAGAAAACCTCGAATTTATTGAGCAAATAAATGCCTCGAATATTATTCTAGTCCATGGGGAACCAAATCCCATGGGTAGATTAAAGTCTGCATTACTATCAAATTTTGCAAACTTGAAGGGTACTGATGATGAGGTTCATGTCTACAATCCGAAGAACTGTGTGGATCTCGATATTGAATGTAAAGGTATAAAAATAGCAAAGGCAGTTGGTAATATCGTTGATGAAATCACAAAGGAAGAGGAACAAGCCCAAAAATCTGATGGTGACATTAAAGAAGAGATTGATGAAGCAGTAGGAGAAGTGAAAGATGTTCAAAAAGATATTGACGGTGAAGGTGTTATCGTGTCTAGTATTTTGGTTTCGGATGAGAAGAACTTCGATTTGAATCTAGTTTCTTTATCGGATTTACGTGAGCACCACCCTGAACTATCTACTACAGTTATCAGAGAAAGACAAACGATTCAAGTTGATTGTAAGAAAGAATTGATATACTGGCATATTTGTCAAATGTTCGGTGATGTTGCGGTCCTTGTGGATGAAGATAATGTATCCAATACAAGAGACAGCAAGCCAAATGAAAAGGATACAGGAAAGCTAGTGTTACAAATTATGGGAGCTATCAAATTGACAGTTCAAAACAATAAGGCAATTTTGGAATGGACCCAGGGCCTTATTAGCGATACTATCTCGGACTCAATTATAGCTATTTTGATGAGTGTAGATTCGGCACCTGCAAGTGTTAAAAAGAGTAGTCACAGTTGCAGTCATTCTCATGGCGCACTTGCTGAAAAAGAGGAAGAATCAGAAGTTTGGAAAATTCGACAAATCTCCAAGCTCTTCAAAGAACAATTTGGTGATGCATTCACATTGTTGATGGAAAAGGAGGGTACCGAAAATGATGAGGATAGCAATGAAGATTTTATCAAGGGGCTAGTTACTATTGGTAAAAACACTGCCTCTATCAATTTCACTGAAATGAAGGTCATTGAATGTAACTCCAATCCATTAAAAGGTAGAGTCGAGAGTCTATTAAAGATTGGTATGGATTTAGTAGCTTCATTGTGCTAAAATATCATCTTAAATTAACTGAAATTCTTACATCGAATTTCATACTTTATATATCTACAATAGCATATTAACTAATTTAGCATTAAAAATTTTATAGACTTCTTTTTTTTTTTTTTTCCCTTTTTCCTTTGACATCAAAATAGCAATTTTTATAAAACCATTACCTTACAATTATTAAGTTAATAATAAACATATATAATACCACAAATAAATAACTACCCTTTTACAAGAGCATTTTCATTAAAGTTGACCACTTTTCATTTGATTATACTTTCCTACGGAGCTGCTGAAAATTTATTTTTTTTGATTTTTTTTTTTTTTTTCAAAGTTAGCTCATCTCATCGCAAAAAATTTGATGGCCTTTAAGCAGTGATGAGCATTGTATAATTAAAATATTTGTAAGTTATTTAGATATCTTTTGACAATAAGCCGTATCACAATTTTGATTTATAAAGATACTAATCTAGGTAAATTATAATTTTGTTAAATAAAGGTTTTGAAATGAGCACAATTGCATCCGAAGCCTACATTGATGATTCAACTAATTTTGAATCTTTCAAGCTAGATTCTAGATTGCTCCAGGCAATTAAAAACTCAGGTTTTACACATCCAACACTTATTCAATCACACGCTATTCCTTTGGCATTACAGGAGAAAAGAGATATAATTGCTAAGGCAGCCACTGGTTCTGGTAAGACACTTGCTTATTTAGTCCCAGTTATTCAGACAATTCTAGATTTTAAGAAAACTTTAAACAATAATGAGCTTGATCAACCGGGCACATTGGGTATAGTTTTAGTACCAACAAGGGAGCTGGCTCAGCAAGTCACAGATGTTTTGGAGAAGTTGATTTTATTCTGTTCAAAAGATATTAAGATTCTTAATCTTGCTGCCGATATGTCTACATCTGTTTTGAATACACTTCTTTCTGAGAGTCCAGAAATTATTGTTGCTACACCAAGTAAGCTATTGAACGTATTAGAGACCAATATTGAATCGGTTACCTTAGATGACTTGAAGTTTTTGGTTATAGATGAAGTTGACCTTGTTTTAACTTTTGGTTACCAGGAGGATCTGGAAAAGATTGCTGAATTTCTTCCATTGAAGAAGAATTTACAAACCTTTTTGATGAGTGCGACATTAAATGACGATATCCAAAGTTTGAAACAAAAATACTGTAGGGCACCAGCAATTATCAAGTTTAATGAGGAAGAAATTAACAAAGACCAAAGCAAACTTGTACAATACTATGTTCGTGTAAGTGAATTTGATAAGTTCTTGCTATGTTATGTTATTTTCAAATTAGGTTTAATTAAAGGTAAGACATTAATATTTGTTAACAACATTGACAGAGGTTATAGGTTAAAGTTGGTTCTTGAGCAATTTGGTATCAAGTCATGCATTTTAAACAGTGAGCTACCAGTAAATTCTAGACAACACATTGTTGATCAATTCAATAAGAATGTGTACCAACTATTGATTGCCACAGATGATACAGAATATATTAAAGAGGAAGACGAGGCTAGAGATTTTGATGAAAATACAAGTAAGGAAGGTGAAGAAGGAGGTGAATCCGAAAAGAAGGCTACTGGAGAGGATCAGAAGAAAAAGCATATTATTAAGAAGGACAAAGAATATGGTGTTTCCCGTGGTGTTGATTTCAAAAACGTTTCTTGTGTCTTAAACTTTGACTTACCTACTACTGCCAAGGCATACGTCCATAGAGTTGGTAGAACAGCTCGTGCAGGTAAAACTGGTACTGCAATCTCCTTTGTTGTCCCATTGAAGGAATATGGTAAGCATAAACCATCAATGCTGCAGACAGCAAAGAAAGATGAAAAAATTCTATCTAGAATTATTAAGCAACAAAGTAAATTAGGTTTAGAAATCCAACCTTACTCATTTGATGTTAAGCAAGTAGAAGGTTTCAGATACAGAATGGAAGATGGTTTTCGTGCTGTCACACAAGTTGCAGTCAGAGAGGCAAGAATTAAAGAGTTGAAAGAAGAATTACTAGCGAGTGAGAAGTTGAAGAGGCATTTTGAGGAGAATCCAGCTGAATTAAGATCTTTAAGGCATGATAAAGAGTTACATCCAGCTAGGGTTCAACAGCATTTGAAGAGAATTCCAGAATATCTTCTTCCTGAAGCGGTTAGAAATGGTCAGAAAAAGGTTTCTTTCATTCCCTTCCATAAACCTGGAAAGGTTAATAAGAGGGGTAAGCATGGCAAAAACTCTAAGGGAGGCAAAAAGAAGAATGCCAAGGCTGATCCATTAAAACGTTTTTAATAGTTTTCTTTTCTTAATTATTTTGTTAGCATTTAAATTTTATCATTCGATTATTCTATCTATCTATAGAAACACCAAATAACTTAAAGCACTAGATTCTAATATATACTAATATACAAATGAAACGCTAGATGAAATTTTAGTTTGATAACTATGCTAATGCTTTTCCGCATCAGGTTTTTAGTATTGTTACAATTTTTTGTTCTATATCAGTAAAATTATTGTAGAGGTGCTTTCAGTACCACAATCACGGAGTCTCCTCTAAGAAATAGTTTACTGATGAATCTCTCTCTATTGACTGCTTGTTTTCCTTTCTTTTCTGTCCAAAGCTCTTTTACATTCTCCAAAACCATGTTACAATGCCTGTCAAAAGCCTTTACTCTTGCGATTAGTTTATGGTTATTTCGCAGCGATATTATAACCGGGTTTCTTGTGATCATAGCATCGTTTATTAGCGCCATGGGCCCATTTTTAAATTCAAATTCCTCTAGTTGCTCCAATTCTTCTTTTGAAAGCTCCGACTTTGGTCTATTTGTTAAATCTTCTCTGTATACGTGGGGATAATTCAAAATAAATTTCAATTCCTTTCCAAACGAATAAAAAAATGGTGTATATGGGATCAAAAAATTTATGTTCAAACATGCGATAATTGTTAGTAATTGTGTCTAATTGATATATGCTTTCTGGTATATGATGACAAAAGAACTCATCGAGACTAAGCTTCGAAATTATCAATCGTCATAACCAGGAAAATAATATTTCTTATAAGTATAACATACGACATCGTTTATGCAATACAGAAATGCGTTGAAGTGTCTGTTATTTGTCTTTATAATGACTCAAAGAGATTGTATTTGGTATGATACGAGCATCATAATAAATGTATGTTCCAATGTTCCAAGTTTGAGTTTAATTTTTTACTGCTAATAAAATTTTGATGGATATTTACCCGGCCTGCGAATACGGTAATATGAAATGACAATATATATCAAATTAAAATACTATAATAAGAAGTAATTGAGGTTAAATTAGTCTAATATTACAAGTTAGGAATTCTCTATACATATATTTATACTATATATTACATTAGGTTCAAATGTAGTAGCCTTACTGTGCACAGTGGTTTGAGCTATTTCACAACGGGTTCTTAATAATTTTTCAAATACCGCTTCTGTAGATATTTTGTCCTTGATATCTTAATTGAATAGTTTCGTGTTTTTCCAATGCATAAAGAGCTTTGTCTAAAGAGCTTTGTGAAACCTTTTTAGTGTCAACAAATTCTCTCTTTAGAGTTTGGTAGGAAGTAGACCAACCAATTGGTAACCTTCTCTTTAATTCTTGTTCAACACGACGAATTTCCGCTAACGAGTTGGTTTGTCCTGCACCACTGATTGGATCTTGGGCAGCAGCATCCATAGTAGAGGCTTGGAATAATCTAATAGCTTCATCCACATGTCTTTCCTCGGCAACTGGACTCAATTCCATTTTGGCCAGAGACTCCGTAATTCTAATGATGGCTTCCAATTGACGGATTGTGATGGGGATAGATGATTTTTCGGAAGCTTCCAATTCATGGATGAAAAGGTCTTTTCTAATTGTAACAAATTGAGATGATAGCTTTTCGGCCGCTTCAGGTGTTAATCTAGGAGCACACTTCAATCTACAGTATGTGATATATCTCTTCATCTTTTCCATACTTAGTTCGGCTCCGCTTGCTTCCAATTGTGCGTCGGTATGTCCAGTGTGGATATTCATAACGTGGTTAGCAATTGAAATATCACGTTCTTCATTATGTTCATCCTTGACAATAAAAATCATATCAAAACGGGATAAAATGGTAGTTTGAAAATCAATATTCTCACCAGGAGATTTCAATTCATCATAACGACCATAAATTGGGTTTGCAGCTGCTAACACACTAGTTCTAGAGTTCAAAACAGTAGTAATACCGGCCTTGGCGATAGAAATAGTTTGTTGTTCCATAGCTTCGTGAATAGCCACTCTATCTTCATCTCTCATCTTATCAAATTCATCAATACAAACAACACCTCCGTCAGCTAGAACCATAGCACCACCTTCAAGGAAAAACTCTCTAGTCATTGGATCTCTTTGTACACTAGCAGTCAAACCAGCTGCAGATGAACCTTTACCAGATGTATACACTGCGATAGGTGAAACTTTCTCCACAAATTTCAATAATTGGGATTTAGCGGTACCTGGATCACCGAGTAATAGAACGTTGATGTCACCTCTCAGCCTCATACCATCAGGTAATAATTTCTTGGATCCACCCATCAGTAAACAAACAATGGCTTTCTTAATATCATCATTACCAAAAATAGATGGAGCGATAGAGTGTGTCAGCAATTCATAAATATCTGGCCTTCTACTTAACTGCAAAAATTCTTCTTCTTCTTCTTCAGAAAACATGGTCATGGAGTTCCAAAGAGATGAGGCCTCAACATCAGTTTGTATACCTAGAATCTTAATGTATGGAGTTCTGATGGCGACACCTGAACCTGATTGGCCAGCAGGACCAGCAGATCTTTTCTTGGAGTTATATATAGAGTAGATACCGACAATTGTAACTCTGGTACCAGGGATAACACGGTTAGTCAAATACCTATCACATGACATGGTGATATTTCTTGGCATTTCACCAACAGGAACTAGTTCTGGGATTTCTTGTAATTTGAGAAATTGTTGATCGATGAATTTGGATGATTCGTGAATAATAATGTATGGATCAGGACCACAATTCTTACTAGCACCACCGGCACCACCGGCACCATCACCCATATCATTGTATGAACCATTGTTCTGTGTTGATTGGCATGAGTGCGGTAGTGTCACGGAGTTACCTGTGATAGAATTGAAGTTATTGATCTTTAGGGACATGGTATGTCTACAGTTCCTACACATCAAAGACAAGTGTGTAGCTCTAGAGGTCAACACAGATGCACTGATGATGATACCAGACAATCTAACAATCTTGGAGACGTGTTCGGAGTCCAGCTGCCTTAGTGAAGACTGGTTAGCTCTAGAGTTCAAAATCAATTGGAAAACAGGTATATCATCGATATCTGCATCGTCCCCACCATTAGTGTCCTCGACATTCATGTCATCCAGATCATCATCGTTCCCACCGTCTCTAGAGTTCTTATTCAGCACCATAATTCTATGAGCCACCTGTGTAATTGCAACTTCGAACAAAGGTATAACATCAGAGGGTTCATCCGACAATCTTTTGTACAAGTCCTCGTTATACCCGATCAAATGCTCCATATCCACAGACAGCGAGTAATTCTTCACCAGCAGAGAGTTTCTCAACTGGTCTCTGTACAAGAACTGCGTATCCAATCTGAACTCTAGTATGAATCTTTTGAAAGCCTTAATAATCTCTGTGTTATCGTCATCGTTAGGCGATTCACCCTGCAGAACAGGCGCACTATATATCTCCGGTCTATCAAACGACATTAGTCCTTTTCTATTACTTTTAGTATCTGCTTTAGTACTTTTCTTTCATTGAATTCTATTTGAAACTTCTTTCTGCTATTTTCTTATATTTTTTTTGGTGTCTTATTTGAAAGCAGATGAAAAAAAAAAAAAAATTGATATTCCGGGTTATAAAACATTGTTAATATCATTTCCTAATTAGGAAATGATATTAGGGTGTACCAAAGTACCACTGTACTAAAAGTCGTGTGATCACTACCGTACATAACATGAAAGCGGGATCCCCAAGGGTGTTCCAGAGAGAAGGTTTATTTCCTTGTAGTTGTTCCCTCCATTTTGAAGTTGTTATTGTTTTAAATTACTCTTGCATATCTAGTGAAGCCCGCTAAGCTCGTTCCGTCGTTCTCCATCTTTTTATTTCTTTTGGTCCGTTCCGTTATATTCCTTCTCACACCCATTTTATCTCTCTTATGGTCATCTCATTTTGTGTAAAACCACGTACTCTTTTTTATTTACAACACCTTCCCCCCGTTCTTGCTCGCAACCCCCACACTCAATTTCCCTTTTATCAAAAAAAAAGTTTCTTGTTCCGCGGGAGTTGGCAGGAGTTTTTGACGCGGGGGGAGTTCCGTATTAGGACATCTTCACGTGTTAGAGAAACCGGAAGTGATTAATAAAACCGGAGATATTGAAAAAAAAAAAAAAGAAAGAAAACAAGAAACGGCACTTTTATTTCTAATGCATTTATAGGGGGTAAAGAAAAGGTTTGTGTTCGATTGCAGGGCCAGACAATCATTCGTACCAAACCTTGTCATTCTATCAACAACAACAAAATTTAGATATATCCCCCCCCTGACTTTTTCGATAGCTCATCGCATGTTGGTACGTACGATTCTGAACAAATTGTCGATCCCCTATTTTTTTGGTTTTTTTTGGTTTTTTTTTCCTTATCACTATTTTCCTGTTGAAGGAGGTACGAACATTTGTTAGAGAGCTCAATTTAACCCCTTATGTAATGACTTGCTTCTATGCGTGGAATTTCATTCTCTTCTAAATTGCACTCTTCTCTCCTTGCACTGAAAGTGTCGCAGGTTGTGCTTCTTTTTGATGGGCATCTGTGCGTGTGTAGGGATTTACTTGTTTTGTTCTCGAAGGGACTTCTTTTTTATTGCAAAAATTTAAATTAATTTTTATTTCATTTAATAATAAAAAAAATTTTTTTTCATAAATTAGACCCTTGCATTTTAAATATTGAGCAAGAAGCCATTTAAATAAGAAAGCCTAATATCTTGAAAGAATACTTCTTTAAAATAATAAAATACTTCTTTGTAGAAAACTCAAAAAAAATTAAAAAAACAATATTATCAACTAACTACTACTAAATTTGTTAAGACTTACTAATATAGAAACACTTTATTTTTTTTTTTAGTATTCTTCTCTTTTTTTTTAGATGGGGTTGTTAAAGACACGGTCGCTGAAAAGTGTGAGGTCGCTGAAGAACGTACGGTTTGCTCCTGAGCTTACAACTGTTAAGAAGTTTGACTCTGATTCCGAGCCTATTTCTATCTCCAGTAGTAACCAGAGTTCTCCGGAGTCCATTCCGCTAGATGTCAGAGACGAGGTGCCGGAGTATTCGCTACCACCCATCTTGTTCAATACTCTGCCTATTCGCGGCAGTCTAACCTCTAAGGAAAATGATATCATGTTTAGACTGGGTTATGATGACGATGACCAGGATGTGCGTGACATTGACGACGATGACGATGGTATGCTTCCCTTGTCCGGTGAAGTTGGTGACGATGAGGACATGGGACTTGATGGTCTAGATGTGGATAGTTTCGATATCGTGGATTGTAAGATTGTAGACACTAACCTGGTGCCATTTATCAAAAAATTCCAGTTGAATCAGTACAAGTACGACCAATACAAGGATATATCCACTATCGAAAAGATGATCTTCGACTACTTGCATGGAAATAACATTAAACTACACTCGCTGACCAAAAAATCTGATAAGTTGCACGGGCTTCTGTACGTTAACAACTTGAACTTCGAAAAATTTATAGAGTTGAAGTTCAGTTTTAATGGGTGGAAGGATATTCATTACACTACCGCAACCTACAGGAAATCTATCACTGAAAGAATCGATGAGTTCAAGTTCTCCATCGACTTGATGGCACTCAAGTATATCTTAAAATCAAAAAATTTAATCTATTGTGAGTCAGTTAATCATGATGACTACACTTATTGTCATCTTAATATGGAACTATGTTGTCGTTATGATGTTAATAATGAAACGTATTACGATAACAATAACTACAATAACTACCAATTTTCTTTGGTGATTGTCACAGCTCCGATCTACGTCTTACAAGCACAACTTACAAAGTCGCAATCTGAACCATCATTGGCCATAAGAAATGATGAAGATGATTGTAAGAAAGCACCAAAGAAATCAAAACCTGATTTCCAGAGTGATTTCTTAACCACTACAACACTGTCACATAATTCACATTTCAACCATAATTCATATTCCAGAAGATTTAGCGATGACACAGATTATTACAACACATCGCCTCTAAAGCATTTATACCATAACGACACAACGTTGATCAAACCTGCTCGTGTTAACGAAGTCCTAGGATCAAATTTTGGATGGACTCCCGGAAACCCAGACTATGATGCTGGGTTTCTTGAGACTCATTCATACAACTCTATTAATAAGCCTATTCCCACCAATTATACTTCATCTGCATATACTCCAAACACATCAAATGATGTTGCATTCAATGATCTGAAAATTGAGTCATCTAAGCTGAAAAGTAATAGCTTACATGACTCCGAAATCGATGATAGTTTGAACTTCCAGTTTTTCGGAAACTCATTCGGTATTGAAAATCAAACTGCAAATGGCAATAGTAGCATGACACCTGATAGAAAGAACATTCATTCTAACTCCAGTGATATGCTATCACTTTTCAATCCTGATAATTATCAGCCTGACTCACCAAACATGAACGGTTATGTTACGTTAGGCGAAGTATCTGATTTTACCAGCAACCCTAATAATTCATCGGAGACTTTGGTCATTGCGAACATGAGTCGTAGTCAATCCGCCTCAAATTCTGGTCATGAGGACAGCACAATGGCTTTTAATGGTGAAGATGAATTAGAGCAATATACTACTGAAAATGGTAATACTGGTAACGATGTTTCTCCCTCTGACACACCAAGCAGTGAGTTAACATCAATATTGAATTCGGTCCACTCCCAAGCCAATAGCAGTATTAGTGAAGATGATGACTTTCAGCCCAATAATACGAATATTGGAGCAAAAAATGGCATCAATACGACTCATGAGACTAATGATGTTTTCAACAAACTTCAGAGTAACCAAATTGATTATCAAACTATTTTAAATTCTTATTGTTTTTACGAACCACGACGTGCGTCTTATAATAGCACTTGTTATGATGGTGACGACGACAAAAATGATAACGAGGCTAATAAGTCTGTACATCAAAATCCACAAATTGTACATGAAATGGGATCTCTTGTTCACAATGATACCTAATAATTATCATTTTGACACATTACGGTTTGTTTGTTTTAATTTCCTTTTGTTTTTTTCTTGTATTGTTTTATTGTTTCATTTTGTGTTTGCAAATAATCATTGCAATTATTTTGAGCATTTTATTTCTTTTTACTTCCACTAAGACTCAATCTCTTCTAAGGTTTTAAATTTTCCAATAGCTTATAAGATATTCTTGCTTTTATATTATTAATTTTCTTTCATAAACTACTTGATCTTCTTCAAATTCCAAAGAGAAAAACAGCTATAGCTTTGCACTCGTTTATATTCTATACTCTAATAAATTAAGTTATTTGTTCAACATTTCTTTTCACAAAAATGGATAAATATAAATATACATATAAAGGATGGATTTTTATTATTGTACCTCAACTTATCAATGATATCATAAAATGAAATATTTTGAAAATCTGTGGCAATTTTCTGGTTATATGATCTGATAGAAATTAAAATAGAATTGGACTTGAACGCGAAGAAAATGAGATATCGTCAATTAAACAATCCTCATTACTTTGATTTTTATGAAACTTTTAGATTAAATTATATTGTAAAAATTTAACTATATATTATTTTAAAAAATTAATATATTCAAACTAAGATGTCCTAGAAAATTCAGTAGGATAATTAACTAAATTTAAAAGATACAAGACTTTTCGAAATGTCTCATCTTAGTACATCCGAAATAATGATACTAAAAAAAAACAGAAGAATTGAAATAATATAACTCAAACATGAGTTGGTGTTATCTTACCATATATCAGAATAATATTATCGAACAGGGAACGTAATTTCACTTATGGCTTCACTGGTTCAGCGTTCCAGATAGTGTCGGCATATTCTTCGATACAACGGTCACTAGAGAAGAAACCACAGTTAGCAACACTCAAGATACTCTTCTTGATCCATTCCTTCTTTTGGTTGTGGAAAACGTCATCAACTAAATCTTGAGTGGTCAAGTATGATTCAAAGTCATCACTGACTAAGTAGTAGTCACCATGTTGTTTAATGCTGTCAACCAATGGTTTGAATTCGTTTGGATTTTCAGGGTTTAGAATACCAGATTCTACGTATTCTAAGACCTTAGCAAGTGATTCTGGAATATCGTGGCTGTTGTATTGGTGGTTGTATCTTAGGTCTTCGACGTTTTCAGCGAGATTACCGAACAAGAAGATGTTGTCCTCACCAATTTCTCTGGTAATTTCCACATTAGCACCATCAACGGTACCGATAATTAGACCACCGTTCATAACGAACTTCATATTGGAGGTACCAGAAGCTTCAGTACCAGCAGTAGAGATATGTTCACTTAAGTCACTAGCTGGGATAATGATTTCCGCCTTGGAGACATTGTACTCTGCAATGAAAACAACCTTCAACAAATCACCGATATCCTTGTCGTTGTTAACAACTTCACCGACAGAATTGATCAACTTAATGATCAATTTAGCCATGTAGTAACCTGGAGCAGACTTACCACCAAAGATAGAAACCTTACGTGGATATCTCTTTTCAACTTCTGCCAAAGAAGCACCATTTTTCAACATCTCCTTCATAGCTAGATAACGGTGGATAACACCGAAAATGTTCATTTGTTGACGTTTATATTCATGGATACGCTTAACTTGGATGTCGAACAAGGTATCAGAGATGTGTTCTCTGTCCAACAAGTCAACACCATCGTTTTCTTTCTTAACCAAATCGGCTAACCTCAACTTATTGTGTTCCTTGATACTGTTCCACTTGTCTTGGAACTTAGCGTCATCGGCATACTTGGCAAGTTCAGTTAATCTAGTCATATCCAATAGATAGTCTTCAGTTGGGTCATTCAAAATTTGGCTGATTAATTCGGCCATCTTTGGGTTAGCTTGCTTCAACCATCTTCTTGGAGTGATACCGTTAGTAACGTTTGTGAACTTGGATGGGCCAAAGAATTTGACAAAATCCTTGAAAATAGTGGTCTTAATCAATTCAGAGTGTAATTCAGCAACACCGTTGACCTTGTGAGAACCAACAATAGCCAAGTAAGCCATTCTAATTTGTCTTTCACCACCTTCTTCAATGATGGAGATACGAGACAATAGATCGGTATCCTTAGGGAACTTCTTTGCGACATCTTGTAGGAAGAACCAGTTAATGTCGTAGATAATTTCCAAGTGTCTTGGCAACAAGTGGCCGAACAAACTGACTGGCCATTTCTCCAAGGCTTCTTGCATAACAGTGTGGTTGGTGTAGGAGAAGGTTTTGGTGACAATGTCCCAGGCCTCGTGCCAATCCAACTTTTCCAGATCGACCAAAATTCTTTGTAACTCAACAACAGCCAAGGTTGGGTGGGTATCGTTCAATTGAATAGCGACTTGGTCTGGGAATTCTCTCCATGGTCTCTTGGACTTCTTGAATCTTCTCAAAATATCATGTAGAGAGGCCGAACACCAGAAGTATTGCTGCTTCAATCTCAATTCCTTACCTTGAGCAAAGTTATCATTTGGATATAAAACAGCAGTGATAGACTCGGCACGTTGTTGTTCACCGACAGAGTTCTTGTAGTCACCGTTGTTAAACTTAGCGAAGTCGAATTCGGTAGTTGGTCTAGCTTGCCACAATCTCAAGTTGTTAACAGTGGAAGTCTTGAAACCTGGAACTGGGAAATCGTAAGCAACAGCTAGAACTCTCTCACCACCAATCCATTGGGATGGTTGCAATGTGGTTGACTCCTTACCTTCTCTGTCAACGTAACCGTAGAAGGTGACTGGAATTTGAACTTCATTACGTTCAATTTCCCAAGCGTTACCGAAATTTAACCAGTAGTCTGGAGTCTCAACTTGGTAACCATTGATAATCTTTTGAGAGAAAATACCGTATTGGTAACGTAGACCGTAACCCCAGGCTGGTATATTCTCAGTGGCCATAGAGTCGACAAAACAAGCAGCCAAACGACCTAGACCACCATTACCTAGACCAGCGTCTGGTTCTTGATCCAAGACGTCTTCCATTCTGAAACCTAACTCGTCCAAAGCCCCCTCAATCATCTTTCTTGGCTCTTCCTTGGTGTTACCGTCACCATTGTCCATGTTAATCAAGGCATTGTCCAGAGCTCTACCCATCAAAAACTCCAGGGACAAGTAGTAGACTCTCTTTGGGTCTCTAGTGGTCAATTTCTGTTGAGTCTTATTCCAGTCAATAATCAAGTTATCTCTGACACTCATAGAGGTAGCTTCGTAGGCAGCCAATTCATCACAGTTATACAAGGATCTACCCAAAGTGGTCTCGACATGGTCGATGAATCTGTCCTGGAAGTCGTCGGCTTTCTCAAACTTCTTGACTTGGTGCTTGTTCCAAAGCGCACGGGACTTCAATGGAATGATGGCGTCGATGGACTTAATTTCTTGAGGTAGGAAACCAGTCAATCTTCTAGTCAAACGTGGAATTTGACGAGGATTGCTTGGCTCCCCAGTAATCATATCATTAGTGGTACTAGAAGATACAGGAGGCATTGTATCTATGTTTGTTAAATTATTTTACTAATTTAATTTTTTTTTTGTAAAATTATATCTTCTAATTCGTTTTATAGTTCACAATTAAAAGTACAATTACAATTACAATTGCGAGAATTGAAAAGAAATATCCTTTTTATATAGGTGGAATTGAAAAACTAGAAATAAAAAATAGGGATAAACACTTCCTCTTGTTATCCATTATTTTTAGTCTTCAATCTCGATTAATAAACAAGGGGGGTGAGGTCTATAAACACCAGTACCTAGAAAGGTCAATGGAGGCGGGGTGGTATAGGAGTGTCTCAAGAAAAATTATGCTCCTCGAGGAAGATGTTATTGAAGGATAAACATGTGTGTGTGTGTGTGTGTGTGTGTGTGTGTGTGTGTGCGACTGTTGTTTTTGTCCTGAAAGTTCCAATTGAAATCCCTCAGTATAATAAGGGGGGGAAGAGATATTTGTACTACTGCTAACCTATCTAATTTCACCTTTCCCATTCTCCTTCTGGCTCGCTTCCTGTCTCTCTTACCGTACCCACACCACGACTCTTCCAGACAAAGGAGAAGGGGAAAGGTGAATCCCCCTTCCCTGCCCCCCTGCAATCCTCTCCAGTTCCAGCGAGTGTAGACAGAGAGTATGATAACACAGAGATTGTAGGCAGGAACGTCCTCTGCCCCCCCTTCCACAGAGCGCTCCCTTCAGCCAATTGGAAAGTCTTGCACCTCCCCCCCCTAAAAAAAAATTAAAATCTCTCTTTTCGGCCCCGCTTTTTTGCGGGATGGAAACGAGACACTCGAAAACAAGGACTCCAGAATAGGAAATACAAGTAGCACACTTGAAAAGAGAGAGATAATAAGGAAAACGAAATCAATAATGGCAAACACACAGAGAGATTACGGCTATTTCATTTTTGGGATCTGGCATCTCTTATCTTTTCTTTCTTTTTCCTTTGGGCGATAAGGATAAGCGTAGAGTAAAGAAATGAATAATATTGGATTATAAAAAAGGTGTACATACACATAGTAATAATAATTATGCTCAGATGCTGATAAAAGTAGTAATAATAATAATAGTAATAGTAATAAAAAATAGTAATAAAAATAATAATATTAAAAAACTTGTCCTTTCTCTAATTCTTTAATGAGAATTTGGAACTCTTACAATTTCCCGTTAGTATATTCTTAGGTGTTGAGTAGTTTGCCAGAGACCATTTTGTAACATTATTGTTCTGGTAGACGATTGGGTGACTTTCGATGTAGTCTACTGTTGGATAATCTGGTGGGTCACAAGTGACACTTATACTATCATTTGGTTGGTAGATTCTAACGTAGTCCAGGGACATGACTACTGGGAAGTAGATCATTTGCCAATCAATGTAAGCCCAGTTATTCGAGATACCCAAGTTCAGAATGATAGACATAGGTTCTTTACTGACGTGTCTTTGACCGATATTACCGTTGTCGTGCAAGGCAACACTGGACAAGGTCCATGTTGGATTGTCACCTACATACCACTGGATGTAACCCTCATCGTCATCATGCATAAACTCAATTGCAAACTTTTGGAAGTGACCCGAGCCCTCACCAAATTGGTACCAAGAATTGTTTAGTGTGGTCACTGCAGAGATAGCTTGTTGGAATGGACCACCACAATAAGTGTTCATGGTAGTTGTGGAGAAGTTATGGACCTCGATGAAAGTGTAGTCTGGCATGTACCAGATATCAAATGGAGCGACTTGGTAGGATTGGGAAGCAACACCGGTTCCCAGTGTAGTATCGGTAGCACCTTCCAAGACATCGATTTCAGGTGCACCTCTACCAGTACCCTGGTTTGGATGATCTTCACCATCACAGGTACAGACACTCAATCTTTGACCAGGCAAGTAAGAGATACCATCTGGAGAACTCTGATTTGGAGTAATACCTGCATCACAGGAAGAATACGAGTATGGCCACACACCATCAGTAGAACCTAAGTAACCTGGTCTACCTAAGTTTCCCATTGTCCAAAGACCAGGCCATAAACCAGCAACACGACCGTAGTTTGGTAAATTAGCAGAAATTTCCAGTGCACCTTGCGTGAAACATAGCTTATTCCAACTTTGAAGCATACCCGATCTGTAGTACAAGTCATGATTCTTGAAAGCGTCCATTCTTAGTTGCAATGTACCGTTTCTTGTAGTGGATGCATCAGGAGAATACCATTCTAAATCTTTAGTAGCATCGTAGTGAATATCTGGAGCTGTCCAGAACTGGTCCTGTCCATCATAAAATGTTCTTCCTTCAGCGTTGAATTCATCTGAGAATACCAGCTTCCAGTATGAACCATCTCTGGCTTTTCTTGAATATGCGGATTGAGGAGTGTCAAAGTCTACTAGTTTCGTTCTGATAGCAGATAATTGTGGGTATTGGTATGCAGATAGGATAGTCTGCTCGACAGGTTTACCTTGAGAAGTGACACCAGAGTATGTAAGAGCTGGAAGCACTACGAAAAGCGCACCGGCACCCAAGAATAGCATTACTATACCTACTAAACCACCAAAGGACTTCTTATCCATATATTTGAAATCGTTAACAAATCTTTTTCTATCGAGCATAGCCTCCTCTTCTGGGTCTGGGTTATGTAGATAGTCATCATCTTCTTTCTCTTCCATCAACAATGGGAATGAGGAAGCAGGATATCCACCAAATGGAGAGAAATCCTGTTCACCCAAAAATGTGTTGTTGTTAGTGGAGGAGAAAGATGATCCTGAGTTGTCAGGAGACGATGCCATACGTGGCACTGGGGAGGAAGAATATGCTTGGTTGTTTAGTTGTGTCATGGAGGCAACTCTTGAGCCAACCAGCGGGTATCTGTCAAACTCCGGTGGAGACAATATGTCATTCTTGGACAAGCCAGTATTTAGCGACGTCTGGGAGAAGTATCTTCTGCTGTTATCCAAGTTCTTACCACCAACGTTATTGATGTTCTGAGCAGTACTGTTGTTTTTAGAATAGTAACCTTTATAGTCAGAAACATGACGCTGTGAAGAACCACCTATTCCTAGGCCCTCGGCATCTCTTGTATCATCATCTATATCTATTAGATTGTTGTGTCCATCATCATAATTTATAAAAGAGGAAGCACTTCCTTCATCGTTCTCTTCATCACTTGCCAAGAAAGGGTTTGTAGGACGAGCATAATCTCTTACCGAAGAACCATCAGATGGATAATCTCCATCGCGTTCAGTTAGATTCCTTACAGGCATTATCGAATATCAAAAAAAAAATCAAAAAAAGACTTTAACTCTTGTAGTAGTTGTTTTTTTTTGCTGTGTTTCTTCTTCTTTTTGTGTATGTTATTTCTCGACTGTTCAATAGTCCTCTATCGCACTAAACCTCCAATGAATATATATATCGTTCTTCGACTTTATTCGTCTTGTTTTGCAAAAGGACTCGTTGTCTCTTTCCAGGAATGCTTTTTATAAAAAGGAAGTTTATAAAATAAAAGGAATTCCTCTTTTCTTGATTTCGTGTGATCCCAATTGCCATTATTATTCATTCGAGAAGCAAAAAATTTTTTTTTGCTTCATAAAAAAAAAAGAAAGAAAAGAAATCAAAGCCTACCCAAAAGGTTTTCTACGGTGCTTTCTGTGAAGGCACAATACCAAAAATAGTAATCTGACTTGTGAGAGAAATTAATGGAAAAATAAAAAAAATTAAAGCTGTATCGTGTTCGGTTTCCTCAGAACAACACGCACAACAGATTACCAGATATGCGGGAGTGCGGGTAATCTACCTCTGATTTTTTTTATTTGTTGACGCGTCAGCTTCTTCTGCTTGGCTGGATCATCTTTTTTTTTTGTTCTCCTTTTCAACTTTTTTTCGCGTTGAAGAATTTTTTTTTATCTTTTCGCGACTCGTTAAATGTGCTATAGCAGGTGATTGGAGATACAGTTATACGTTTGCAGCACCTGGTATTCGTGTATTGATATCTCTAATATATTAAAATTAGTTCTAAAGACTGAATTTTTAGAAGTCATCCCTAAAATTATTATACATTGAGCTTTTCCTTCTTTTTAATTTTTCTTTGATGTTCTTTACAAAAGATTAAAGCAATAGCCCTAAGACAATGATTGCTGACCGAGAAATATTGTGTCGGCTGGAAGGAGTTGATAGTCAGCTTACTGTGGGTTTGCAAAAGCTGTTACTAGAAGGTAAGGGTACCGGGGTAACCAGTAATGCAGATGGAGATGATGATATTTTAGTTTTGCAGAATGCTTTACAAAGGATTAAGAGAATTGTAGATGCGTTAGCGAGGTTTTTAAGGAAAGACGGTGGTGGGTTATTCAAATTAGACTACGCAGAGTTGTTAAGGGTTCTTAATGATGTGTCGGATCATAACGTGCATATAGATAGTGATCTGCCCTCGATTTATTACAATGCCTTGGTACGTTATGTGGTTGTGTTGTGTTATTATAGCCAGTTGAGTAGTGCAGCTGCAACGCTGCCTCGGAGTTATGAGGCAATTGAGTATTATCGAGGGATTAGTAACTCCACTACCAAGTCATGTTACTATGGTGTACAGCACATGGTACCTCAATTGGTTAGGCAAAGCTACTATAACAATAAACAAGACATATTCAAGCTGAGATTAGATTTTGTTCTGATGAAGAATTTCCAGTTTGTTGGTGTGCCAAAGAATAAGATGGAACTTGTTCGAAACCCTATGAACTACGTGAAGTTGTTGTTGAATCTGCCACTTTCCCTGGTACAAGATGATCTGTTGAAGAAATTAGACTCCTATAATGAAATTGTGAATGATGAGACAAGGAAGCTAGGAAAGCTGATAGATGATTTCAATGCTGAATTCTCCGCGACTGACGATATTTCCAATCATATCAGGGCAATTGGTGACTATGTTAAGGTAGCGCCAGAAAAAGGAAATGAGGTTGAGCAATTAATTCAGATTGTTTCTGCAATAAAAAGTAGTATTGCTGATAAGAAAACTGCCATAAGTAAACCGGGGTTCTTGAACCGTAACTGGCCTTTAATTACCCTCGGGTTGTTATATGGACCCTCATCTCTATTGGCTATATGGCAGGCTAGATATAAAATCGTTGATTTTGTCCAACACAATATCGTGGAATTTATGACAGGGCTAGCGTACAATTGGGTTTACACTCCGTTGAAACAAGTTTGGGCCACAGTAAGACATGATGAAGGCAGTTCGATTTCGGTTACGTCACAGGGCACTTTAGATTCGGAAATGAGTTCTTTGAGCCGAATGATCATCAGCTTTGTTGTCGATAACAGTGATCATAATGAAGCGATTAATGAGACTCAGCTAATCTCTGATGTGGAACATGGTGACTTGACGCAATTTTTGACTATATACGAAAACCAGCTACATCATCCCATCAAGAACATAGTCACTGGTTCGTTGATCAGATCACTTTTAATTCAAGTACAGAAGACGAAGGTTGATGGTTCTTTGGTGTTGAATGGTATTGACAAGATGTTGAAGTCACAACAACTTGTGTTTGGAGTCTTAGCGATGTCGCCTGCCCTAGTAATCATTTACGTCGTATCGGTTGCTCTGAAGAGATTTATCAAGTTGGGTAGTATTTACTCAAGCGTTCAGAAATGCAAGTACAGGATCAGTGTTAGTTTGAACAACGTGGAAAGGATTATTAATGATTTCAGGGATAATGAAACTAAAGGAGCCCGTGAGTATTTGAATGAGGGTTTGCTATTTATTGAGGTTGCGATATTATACGATTTGGGGAAACGTATAGTGCCAAAGAACAGAAGAGAAGAATGGTGTAGAGATATTCAAGAGTTAATGGCCAGTTCCAGGTATTCTAGACAGACACATTTGAACGTTGTTAACAGGATATACCATGTTTATGGTAGATACATCTGAGAACAGAAATATAAAGTACATATTCGTAATTTTTAAAATAAGAAAATATTCTTCTTTAAAAAAAATATTTGATTTAACTATATTTGTTATATACTTTCGAATTTGTGTAACAAATAAAAAAATTAAGACAAAAGCATTAAGGTGATTACGCTTTTTTTTATTTAAATGAGGGAAATCTCTATCTCAAAGTACCCAGTTGTGTTACAAATAAAAACATGACAAAAAAAAACAATATTAGAAGTGAGGGCGGCGGGGAGGGGCAATGATATGACATTGTTTAGAACCAAAATGAAGTGAAACGAAATGAAAAATAAAAAATTGTAAAAAAAATAGCTTTGTTTTTTTAGAAAATACTGTTAACAATGTCGGAACCTATAGTTGCACCAGCACCAAAGATGGCAGCGTTACCCAACTTACTCCCAAAACTCTTTAGACCACTGTGGGAGCTGTGTTGTTGTTGTGGTTGTTCTACGACGACTTGTTGAGGAGGAGCCTGGTATACAGGTTGTGCTGGAGCAGGGGCATAGGCCATGGGTTGTGGTGGTGGTGCGGCGTAACCCATAGGTGGTTGTTGGTAAGACTGCTGTGATTGTACTGTTGCCTGTGGAGAGATCCTTTGTTGTTCATAGGAAGGAGGAGCCAGGTGTTTTGAGGTCAGCGACGATGGAGAAGCTGGTTTAACGTAGTTAGATGGGAACATACCTTCTTCGTTACCGAGTCTACCACGGTACCACTCTGCAGAAGGCTTTTCCAACACCTGGATCTTGTCACCTGCTTTGAAACCCAGATCACCGTCCTGCTGAGGCTCAAAATTGTACAACGCTTCAACGTATTCCAGCACTGGAGGTGGTGGTGGGTGTGGAGAGCTTGAACTGTGCCCATCAGGCAACTTTGACAACAGCTCTTTGTAGACACCCTCGGTGATCACATTCGATTCCCTTAGGAAATCCAACTCATTTCTAATATTATTCAAAGATCTCTTAATAGCCGAGGAAGACATTTTTGTATTTGTTATGTTATCTTAACTCTTGTTGTGAACAATAAAAAAAAAAAAAAAAAAAAAAAAAGATTAACTCCATCGCTTCATTTATACCATCGTAAAATAGGAGTTTCCTCTTTTTAAGGTACAAAATTTGATCTTCTCTTCCCACTCCCACTCCCACTCCACCCATATTCGTCCCACATGATAAACCCAATGGAAAAAAAACTACGCCTACTTTCATTCGTCCATTGTGATATATTTAAAGGAGGGTAAGGGTGTGTGTGGTATTTGTATTTACCCGGACTCCATATAATTTTCCAGAGAGAGAGAGAGAGTGGGAGACTTTGGAAAGGGGAGAAGTTGTTTTGTGTGGGGGATGGGGGGGAATACGGTTCCATTTATTGGTTTTTGGGTGCTGCGGGATCGAAGGGGGGGTGATGATTTTTTTTTTCAGTCTTTTTTTTTTTTTTAGGGAGAAAGGTTTAAAACGGAGTTTATCGGTGTGATGAGTGTGTGCTGAGAGTATTGTACGCTGAATTGTACGCTGTATGGTACAGTATACTTCTACAATACACTGTGTTGTACAGCTCAGTATACTCTACAGCCTACACTCTACACTCTACAGTACTGTGTTGTACAATACAGTGTACTGCAAATAGCTCAACATTTCTGACCAATAACAATAATTTTAAATTAAAATACAATAAAAATACAATACAACCTTATGATTTAACATGATTGCTTTTTCTTTGGTGGATTCCGGTAAATTTTAAACCAAAATTCTTTCATTGTAGTTATTGGGTTCTATCTCTGGGATCCCTATTTTCCTTCTTTCTTTATTTGGGTTTTGACATATATATGAGGAGGAGGTGAATTGTTTGTGTAATTGTATACTTGTATAATAAATACTCTTTCTTTATTTTTATATTTATATATATTTCTCATTCAAGCAAAAAACCAAAAAAAATGTCTAAAGCTGTTGTTACTGGTGCTGCTGCTGTTTCGGCTGCTGTTGTGGCTATTACTTACAACCAAGTTGTCTCAGAGAAGGGGAAACGTACCCAGACTGCGCTGTCTATCTCTAGAAATGGGCAGGTGTCCTCCTGGGCTAGAATCCGTGAGGGTCTGTGGGACGATGCTGTGTCTCTGAAGGACGCTCTGCTGCTAAGAGGTGTGTACAACGATAACACCGACAAGTACATCGAGAGAGGGAGAGATGACCTCGCCCAGCAGATTGTGGACTCCGTGAGCTCTGCGCCTCCGCCACAGCTGGAGAGGTCTACCAAGCCCAGGCGTAACGTCTTCTCCTCCATGGAGGAGGACCACGACAACCGCGTAGGTGATCGTGGCATGGCCGGCGAGGACGGGAAGTCTATCTTCCACTGGGGGTTCAATGAGATCGAAAAGGCCAAGGCCGTGGCCATCGGCGAGTTCGACGAAGTGAACAAGAAGTACAACGAACTGTTGGACAAGTTTAAGCACTCCAAGAGCACTATCTTCAGTGCTGGTGACCAGGAGTTGAAGAAACAGGTCGACCAGTACAAGAAACTGCTGGAGGAGAAACGTGAGGCACTACATAAGGCCTCGGAAGCATTCAACAACTACACCAGGGAAACTTTTAATGAGATTTCTGATAAGATCGACAAACAGGATCTGTTGGGCGGTACCGCAGGTCATATCAAGCGTAAGGACCTGTGGAACTGGATGAATGAGGATAACGCTGGTAAGTCTGGTGCTCCTGATGTCGACAAGTTGGCTGCCAAGAGTTTGGTCGGCTGGGGTGAACGTGCCCAAGAGTTCGCTGAAGAGGAACTCGCTGAACGTGAGAGGAACTTGCAACCGGGACCTAGTGAGGCTCAAAGACGTCTTGACGAATTGAAGAAGTACAAGGAAAACGGATGGTTCAGTTACAAGAAGGACGACGAAACAGAGGAGGAGATCGCTAGACGTGTTATCAAGGGTCTTGAAGGCTGGGGTGAAAGTGCCGCTCAGTTTGCCAGAGAAGAATACGAAGATTTGAAGTGGAACCAAGCTAAATCTAGAGAACAGGCAGCCCAAGCTGTTGATAACGCAATGAGAAAGCTAGATGAAGCCAAGGCCGAGGTCGACAAGACCGCCGCTAAATGGTGGCAATTCGGTAAGGACAAGAAGGACGAACTTCACGAAAAAAGTCTAGCTCAGTATGAAGAAGCCAAGAAGGAGTATGAAAGCTCTAAAACTGCCTTGGAAAAATGGACCAACAAACAACAAGGTAAATTCTGGAGCATGGCTAACGATTCCGTTGACACTTTACAAAACCAAGTTGATAAAGCACACAATGCTGTGCAAGATAAACTAGAGGATGCTAAGGACTATACTAATGCTAAGCGCAACTAGTTATCCAGATCTTGAAGAAAGGAATTCCTTTTTTGTTCATTCCCTTTTTATTTATAATTGTTATTCAACAAGATTAAAAGTTCATATTCGCGCGAAAGGACAAAGATGCAGTTGTGTCTTATTCCAACTTTGTGTCTTCATAAAAATCTGCTAATTCTTAAATATATTCCTTATTAGTTTCTATTTCTAATTATTTTTCTCTTATCTCCAACCTTTAGTTTCCTCTATTTGGTGCTAATATTTTTATACCTTTTAATGTTTTAATTAACTGGGAATGGATATATAAATGAATATACATATGAAGAAACCACTGAATAAATAATGAATGTTGAAATAATGATTATTTTGAAATATTTTTTTAATGTTTAGGAGATTTTTTTCCAACATGGTTCCCTAGATCGACAAAAATGAGAAAAACTGCAGAAATAAAAAAATAAAGTTAATCAATGAAACATTTAACATTACCGCAAAAAATATTTAAATAAGTAATTGTTCTCTACACTCTATTTATAGAATTTATATTACAAGGAAAAATCACAAACATTATGAATGTTAGAAAAAATTTAAGAGAAGATTTTTTCTGTTAGAAGTAAAAAATTGTTTTTTATTTGTTAAAAATAGTAAAAGCAAATATAGCAGTAAAATAGTTCTTAGTCATGATTCCAAAGTTCACTGTGTGTTGCAGATAAAATATTAGATAATAAGGTTTAAAATAGAAACTAAAAAAAAAAAATTAAAACTCGATTTAAAAAAAGATTTTTTTGTAATAAAAGAAACATCTATAACTCTTGAGTCGTTAACTTAATCAACTGGAAATAAAAAAAATAAAAGAGATTCCTAAGCCATTTGAGACCTAAAGATTTATCAAAACTGATAAAAAAAAAAATAAACGTATTCAGAGTCGATTACATGTGAATGTTATTGCATCTAGTCAGAGGGGAGAGATCTTTCAAAAAAATAAAAAAACCACAGGGGCAGCCAGTGTCCCCATCATTCCCACTACTTGTATTATAATAGTATCATTATTTCATTGTACTTCTTCTTTCAAATATTTCCATTTAGATTTCTTAATATTTTCTTGCAATTGATCTTCACATATACCTAGATATATGAATAGTCTTTAAAATATTAACGGGGTATCTACTGACTTAATCATCCTAACTTTCTGATGTAGCCTCTGAAGATCTTGAAGCTTTAGCCAAATTTTCCTCTTCTTGGATTTCAGCAGCAGCTGTGATTGTAGACAATGAATTAGAATTTGTCGAAGGCGCGAGAAAAGAGTTTGACTTGGAAGTAACTGGTGATTCAGTGGCATTGTTGCTAGAAGCAATAGAAGATTCTTTATTTTGCTTGTTACTGTCATTATTCCTCCAGATCTTTGAATTTTGGAACTTCTCAAAGGATGAAATCAAATTCTTTTGAAATTTATTCTTGGGTATTTTAATATGTGGTGAGAAAAAAGAATTCCCATTGGCGGTAGATTCATCAGTTAATGGATCAACCGACTTGTCATCATCATAATCTTTATCGTAAGTACGTTTAGCTGTGTTACCGTCCTCGCTCGCATCATCGTCAATTACATTACTGTCTACACTGTTTTTCTTGGAGCCACTTCTGGAACCGTAATCGTTATCGCCATCATAGTCCTCGTCTGTCGAGTAGTCTTCGCTTCCACTGGATTCGATATGGAATTTCGTTAGAGTTTTATTTACATTGGCCACTTGTCTTCTACCACCTGGTGTCCGTAGTTGGTAGGTTCCCTCTGGTGGGGACTGCGGAGACTTCGAGATACTAGAGCCGTTCACATTAGTTGAGTTTGACCTGCCACTCTTGATCATTATAGAGGAAGTAAGTGGAGGAGGAGGAGAAGTCAGGGATCTGTTGTTAGAAGAGATCCTTGGGCTTGTACTCAAACTTAGTGTTGGACTAGTTGGACTACCGACTTCTTCATTTAGTCCACCACCTGCACTGTAATTTCTGAATATCGTTGGTCTCTGGTTCGTTCTCATGAATCTATCAGGTTTTCCTCCTCCGTTGTTGTTGTTCCCACTGTTGCCGGCACTTGTGGAGTTATTGAACGACAAGGGTGTTGTATTTGGGGAAAGCGTACTGTACGAGCCTTGTCTTAGTAAATTAGACTGCGATCTACTCCCTGCTGGTAAGGCAGCTGCAGGTGGTGAAACCGCGGCGGTCTGTATAGGTCCCGTGTTACTTGAGTACCGTCTAGAGACAATGAATGGATTGACGAAACCTTGTGTAGTCGACGAGCCCTTTGGAGGCGACGATCCTATCAAGTTGCTGGCATTCTGAGTTGTTGTTGTCTGTCCCGCAGTCTTGGATCTCTGTAAAAGGTTAGAGCTCAGAGAGTGGTGAGAAAACGAGGGTCTCTTGGGATACTGGTTATTGTTGGTGTAGTTATCCTCTGACAACATATCCGCGTAAGAGTAGAACCGAAACAACCTTGGACTAGTCGAGTGTTCGGAATTGGCAGAGCTAGTGGTTTCCAGCCCCTCCGTGATACTCCCTGGCTTCAAAGTAGACATACTTCTCGTTCTTCCTAGGGCCATATCCAACCCGATAGTGGATGGTTTCCGCGAGTGAACGAACACCATATCGACATCCTCGAGGTCCGTGGCGTCATCGGTAACTATGGAGCAGCCTTCATCTAGTGCTGGTGGGACGAAGTTCTCCAAGGTGCGCCTGTGATTAATCGGGTTCTGGTATATGACCTCCTGTTCCACGGCGTTCCCGTCCATCGACAGGTTCGTCGAAGAATGAGAGATATTGGGTAACTCTTCTTCACCTGTGTTTACATTTGGTTTTTGCGAAGACGCAGAGTGTGTATAATGTAAATTCAAACCCGTGTTACTAGAGGAGTATTTTCTGGGATTCAAAAGACTAGTGTTTGAAGTTTGTCTGGAGATAGTGGACGTAGAGTTCAACAAATACGGATCCTCGACATTTCTCTCAAAAATCATGGGGGATTCAGTAGAGGGACTCGCTGGCGAGTTATTAAAACTACTTTTCCTGCTTCTCTCCTCAATATTCATTCAAAAAAACAAAATAAAGAATAGAAGTTTATAAAAAAAAAATTTAATGTTTAATTCGACTTTTTAAAGGTGTTTCGTGAATGGGACAAGTTCTTGTAAACCTGGTCTTTTTTTATTTTTTTTTCCTTCAAAAAAAGCCTTTAATTTTGTTTCTGTACTTGTTTATAATTATCTGTTTATCTATAAAAAGCTTCTCCATCCATAAGATTTACTTTTCATAATGTTTTTACAATAGCTTTCAAAAGAAGTTTTGTTCAAAGAATGAAAAAAAAAAAAAAAGAAGTAGAGAAAGAGTGAAAAGTTAAAATTAGGCAACACATTTTGACAAACAACTAAAAAAAAAAAAATTAAGGGAACAGCAACAGAAAAAAAAGAAAGAAAGAACGAAAACGTCGGAGGGGGCCTTCCCAATTCCAAAATATAATCGTTACGTACGTCGGAGGTTTTTTTGAGGACTGCAAGAAAAACTAAAACAACGTGTGTGGCTTATTTTTCTCTCCGTGCATCTCTGAGATCACACACACCATTCTCTAGGAAATTTTAATTCCCTCAAACACCTCCAGATAAAAAAAAATTAGAAAATTGAAAATAGAGAATAGCGCTGTAGGGGTGTATCTATGACGTATGTAGGTATATGATATCTCTTTTTTTTTCTGCCTCTCCCCCCATTGTGGTAACCGGAGTGGCCCGATACAATGAAATCTTGAAATAGATTGCAGAAGAAGTGCGAAGCAAGGGAAAATAAAAAACCTAAATACCGTTTGCAGTGAGATGAATTGCATTTTGAAGGTTGCTATAGGGTTACGGAGATTGACAAGGGTAGGGTAAATTTTCAGGGTTTCTTTTTTTTTTTTTATCAGTTGATATTCAGGTTGATAAACCCTAAGTTGATTGAGGTCGGGTAAGTAGAAGAAAGAGGTTGAACAGAAAAAAAATTTTTTTTTTTTTTCAATTTCTTTCATTTATAAAGAAAGTTGATAGAAATAAATATTTATTTTGTATTATTGAATTTTTTCTATCAAGAAAGAAAAACACTCTAACAGTTGAAGTAAAAACAATGCATTGAAGGATAAGTTTATCCTTGGGAGTTACTTCTTTTTTATTTTATTTTATTTTTTTTTTGTTATGATGATCCACCATTTTTTTTTTTAAAAAAAAATAAGCATGTATTACTTGATTTTGCATCCCTTTGTATTGGAAGATAGTCTAGAGAAGAAAGAGAGTTTTCTCTTTTTTCTTGGAAATTTCTTTTTATTCTAGAGGGAAATGAAGTATGAAACCTCTATTCTATTTTTACTGATTTTACAAAAAACTTTACAAAAAAAAAAAGAAATAATAAAAAAATTGAAGTAACTTTCTTATATGAAAAGAAGAAGTTTTATTATGATGAGAATTTAAAATACTGCGTTATCGTCTTGAAAGTTTAATTACTTTAATGAAAACCAATATTAACATTCGATTAGTCTTTCTGAAAAATTACTTTCTTCTTTTCTTACGATATTTCTTGATCCCAAAAAAAAAAAACTAAAAAATATATAAACTTAGTATTTATAAAAACTTGTAGAGAAACATAACCTCAAAAACAAAAGGAGGTATTACAGAACTGTAACATGTCTTTCTCTCCGTTGGAAAGAGAGGTTATATCAGGTTTAACTGCAGGCTCGTTGACCACCCTTATAGTACATCCGTTGGACTTGTTCAAAGTACGATTGCAATTGCTCATTACTGCAAGTGGTAACAAAGGTTATAGATCGGTTTGGAATGAGATCATTAAATCTGATTCCGGCTTAGTACGAGAACTTTACAGAGGACTTAACATCAATTTCGTTGGGAATACAGTGGCATGGGGTCTTTATTTCACTACCTACAGAGCTGCGAAGGATTACCTCATCGACTCCAACAAGAGTATCCAAAATGACAAGGAACTAAGCTCATGGATGTACCTTTTGGCAGGTGTATCCTCAGGTGTGTTCACTACCGTCCTTACAAACCCCTTTTGGGTCGTTAAAACCAGAATGATGTCTAGGACACGATCAGACTTGACCTCCACGAAAGTATTGAAGGATTTGATACACAAGGAAGGGATACTGGGCCTTTGGAAGGGACTGGTTCCAGCTACAATAGGCGTATCGCAGGGAGCCTTGCATTTCGCATGCTATGATACTTTGAAGAATAAGTTAGTATTGAAGGATAGAGCCCACGATGATAAAATAACTAACTTGGAAACCATCTCTGTCACATCTGTTAGTAAAATGATATCTACCACTGCAGTGTATCCATTTCAACTCCTGAAATCTAACCTACAAAGTTTTCAGGCATCAGAAGAGAACTTCAAACTAACTTCATTATCCAAGCTTATCTACCGTAAAAGTGGTTTAATAGGATTCTATAAGGGACTGTCGGCCAATCTACTGCGATCTGTCCCTTCCACTTGCATCACTTTCTGCATATATGAAAACTTTAAGAGCATACTAACATAGATATAATCACGCTAAATTTATATATTTATATACCCTGCCCTATATTATTATATCGTCGCAATAGTACTTACCTATATATTCACCTACAGAGTTGCCTTCAAGAACACTGGAGTATTTCAATTTCTTTTGTTGTTGTAACCGGGAGATGCGCTCTTTTGGTAGCAACCCAATTACATCGTTCTTGTTGAATAACAATACCATTTTAAAGGTAATTGGTGATTCATCATATTCATTACAAACTTGCCGTATCCTTAGCATAATATCTCTCATCTGCTGATTTGTTCTATCAGCACTTTGGTTCACAGTAGTACTTCGAAAAATCACATCTAGCCCATTCACAATGCACAAAATATCCAGTGGTTCCACAGAATCAGACTTTTTATTGTGTATTTTCCGTAGAATCCATGTCTCTGTGATCTTCTTTATTAAATCATGTAACTCAGTCAAATTTAAACAATTATTAATTCTAATACGATCATAGACTCCTTTGGTAGATTCAGTGACTAGACTTTGAAATTGCCGTAGTGGAAAGGAATCAATTGAATCGATGAAATAAACTTCTCTAAGATGGGTATCTTCATCCTTTTTCTCTTCAGATCGCTGCTCTATCTCAACTAGAAAATCATAAATATAGTTAGCCAAAGTTAATTCATGTCCAGCTGCCCAAAGGGTAATTAAATCTAGTTCATTATACGTTTTATTAAGCATCAACTATATGTTTTTAATCTGATTAAATATCTGATTAAATATCTGTATGTGTCTGTAGTGCCAGGTGTGCAGATAAATTGCTTTTTTTTTTTTGAGTAATTTTCCAAATTGGAAAATTAGCGATGACATTATCACCATGACTACAAAAGGAATAATCCATCAAATATGGGAATAGCAGTATTGATACAAAGGGTACTAAATGTACAAATTTAAAAAGAGACTCTCCATGTTAGCTACATATTTATTTAGCTTAAATTATCGTAGTTTATTGATTGTCCTATTTGAATATGATCTATGGGCAAAATTCTTAACCCCTAAACTTTTGATAGGCGTATTTAGAATATCATTGCCCTATTTAGAAGGGCCTGGAGCATCCGCCATACTTTGTACAAGCACTCTTTTTGGGGAACCGTCATTATCATCATCATCTGCCGTTCTTTTTGGCAGATCACCATTCTTAGAAACGTACAACAGCAATTGCCTATCAACTGCATCTGTTTTTTTCATGACTTTTAGAGTCCCTTTCCTCCATTTCTGTAAGAATTCTTCTCGATATGTTGCTGATATTCTCCAATTATGACCTTTTCCAATCTCTGTTGCCTTTTTACTGACCTTTTCAAATTTCTTATTCATTGATAAGTTGTGCCTTACTGAATTTGGCCAGTCCACATTTGAGTTTTTGAAGTATGGATGCTTTGAGCTGATATAATTTAAGATTTCACTTAAACATAATTCACCATGACGACTAGATAATATAGCCTTTGTAATCAATGTTGCATATGAATCCTTAGGCTTTGCATAATTCTTATATTTTAACACTTTTTCTTCTGGCGGATTTGGTGTGTTATCCTTGCTACTACCTGGAGTAGTGGAAAAATTAGCACGATCACTAGATTTCTCTGTTCTCTTATCTTCACTTTCTACGCTGTTGTAAATAACAGAAGAATCAAGTTTTGGACGTTTTTCATCAGGTTTTTGAAGTTCGTCATTTTGTCTTTTCGACGAAGGTACCGATGGATCTTCACTTATTGGAGATATCGTCTTTGTAAATTCTTCACCTGGATTTTTATAATTTGTATCACTTATTCTAATACGATTCTCATTGTCTTTAGCCGACTCAGAACCCTTCCTATTTGAATAAAAATTCCATTTTGGAATTGTGTCTGATTTCTGCTCTGGTTCTGGCTTGGCTTCATCTTTACTTACATCATTCTCCAGCTCATTCCCCAACATATTTTCATTCTCGGTTTTGTCATCATTTTTGTCATGTTCTTTTGAGATGTTTTCGCAATTTTCATTGATTTGTTCGTTAGTTTCATTATCCTCTTTTGATTTCTCGCCTTGTGTAGTCTGTTCCACTGATTTATCAATTGCAAGATTGTCTGTTTCTATTGTATTCTTTGTATCATCATTAAAGTCAGCCTGGCTCTTCAAGATATTATTATCTTGTTGTGTATCTGAGTTGTCAACTGTTGTATCCTTTTTAAATGTTTTATTTTCCAACAATTTTTTGGCTTTGAGAGGTTTAATTTTTTCCAATGCTATCTGGAACTTCACTTGTTGAACAGGTACAGTACCTTCCGGAATTTTAAAATTAGGTCGTACCTTATTATTATAATATTTGGAATTTCTAACTATCCCCCATACGAACGGATTTTTTATGACATTAATACTCCTCTCATTCAGTCTGAAATGCTTATAAAGTCTTGTTGCAATTGTCTCTACTGACTTCTGAGTGTATTCGGGATATTGACCAGAAACCAAAAATAATATATCGATACCACCAACTTCTAAAAGGGAGCCATTCTCAATAGAAATAGACAAAGTATTATCGCTTTCAGTGGGTTTAATCTTCCTACCATTAATCTTGGCACCATTACGGCCCATTGCCGTAAAAATCCACTTTCCCTTAATTTCATCAAAGGTAATCTTGGCATGGTTTCTGGAGACCGTCTTTGATGGACCCAGATCTATATCTAAACCAGCACGGCTAGTCCAGTTCAGTGACGAATCAAACGTATCAGTATTTCTTCCGATTGTAACACTCTTAGACTTGACTCGAAACGTCCAAGATTTACCTAATAAACGAGCATAACAATCATCATCATCCAGTATATGATTACTACTACTACTGCTCTTATTATTGTTATCGTACTGTCGACTCACAGCGGTACGCACTTCTGGTTCTTGTAGCGATTGAACAATATTCACTAATAAATCATCACGTAACTCAGAAGGAACATACTCTAGATCAATATCATTCATTATAGCTTAATAATTGAATATAATTTCCCCTCCTTTCCCTACTGAATACAGAGTGATATATGATTATCGCCATCATCAAAATAAATATGTTTTTATTTTTTTTACAGTAATCCTCATTGTGTTATTTTCTTTTATTTTTTTTTGCGTTTTTTCGCAATATTTTCATACACGTCAAAAATTTCACAGAAACCATCGCACAAAACTCTATTTCTCAGAAAATTTTTTCCTTAGCTGTTACTTAAACTTTGTGTGATCACGCTAATTTGTCGTTTAACAATATATTAGGGTTTTTTTTGTGGCTTAGGGCTTCCAAGATTTTATCCGAAAAAAAGTGTAGATCCTTTTATCATTTTTTTTATTGCCTTGCGAACCCTAAACGGCGATACGTATTTTTCAACGAGGGCGCGTAGCACAAAAATAAATTAGAGGGGTAAGGGGGGGGGAAGGTTTAATTACCTTTCTACGCATGTTTCTCTTCAATTCATAATTCTTTTCAATGTCTATGAGCGGCTGTTGCAGAATCGCCTGTAAAGGAACGCGCGTTGTATTATGTAATACATTCTTCTATTACAAAATTAATACCGATACAGCTGAGTAATGCTAGCGTTAATGTGTAGTTAAGAGAGACAAAGAACTAATTGTTCTAGGGTAAAAAAGGGAAACAACATGTTTGATATAGTAAGTTTTTAAGAAATAGATATTAACTAAACAAAAGTCTCGGTTACGAAGGTTCTTAAAATTTGTATATCCTCACATGGACATCATCTGTTCTATTTATTTTATTATTTCTTTTTATTTCTTTTATTTCTATTTGCCCGTTCCAGGAACATTATTGATGTGGTGGGGGTTGTTGAGTGAAGATAAGAGGTGCTCTGTACAGAAACGGTAAAATATAAAAAGAAAAAAGGTGAATAAAACAAAAAAAAAAATGTTTTTTAAAAAACCGCAAATGAAAACAGAAAAATTCAGTAGAGAGTAGTTGTTCTGTTTTGTGTATGCTTTTTCTCACCCACTGACTGCATGTCACTCCGAGATACGGCACTTTCAATGAAAAAAATGACAAAAGTTGTTTTCTTGGTTTTAAATTTTAACAGAATTAAGAGGGAGTAACTGAAAAAGTAAAAACACTGTGGATCATGTACTACCTTGCATAGAAACCGTACTTTTAACACTGGTATAACGCCGCCAGAGAAATTGGTTGCAGCTGTTCTAAATTGTATTTTCGAGTATATATAAGGTACAGGCAAAACTTTCAAGCTGAACTTTAATCCTGGGAGATCAAGTTAAAAAGCAAAATAAATTAAAAAAAAAAAAAATAAAAAATTAAAAAAAAGAGTCATAACTATGAATACAATAACGCCCCAGAGGCAGGATGTTAAGAGAAGGAAAGTCACTAGGGCTTGCGATGATTGCCGAAAAAAGAAAGTCAAGTGTGATGGTAATCAACCATGTATTCACTGTACAGTGTATTCCTACGAGTGTACCTATAATCAGCCGTTAAAGAGAGCCCAGCAAAATAGTCGTCGTGGCTCTAATGTGCATACTTCTACCAGTAATACATCTCTGAACAACCTGGTTGGTGAGAGTCAGGATTTCAAGGTACAGAAAATAAACGGTACCAGGAAATACAATACTAAAAGCTCGAAGTTACTAGCGGAGCTCGAAGTGTACAGGAAATTGTTCGAGGGCATCTTCCCACAGTTCCCCAGCATAAAAGAATTAGATGTGCCAACATTCTTGCAAATATTTCATAATTTTAAGAACAACTCACCTACATTTTTGGAAGATGTGATCAAGGAGTACTACCTCATCACTAGTGAAAATGGCATAACAGTCAATAATGAAGCTGCCTCAGATGACTATATCAAGAGTGAAACTAACAGCGTGATAAGCAATAGAGACGAAAGCAATAGTATCTCCCAAGAATCTATATATGAGAACAATAGTCCATCGATCCCACATCAACCTTCAGTTGTTGGTAGAGAGATCAAGATAATTTTACCACCAAAACCCATTGCATTACAGTTTGTTAAGAATACATGGGAACACTGCTGTGTTTTATTGAGGTTTTATCACAGACCAACATTCATCAAGCAAATGGACTCACTTTATGAAACGGATCCACACTTCTACACTCAAAAGCAAATGAGATTTCTGCCATTATGTTATTCTACTATGGCTGTCGGTGCACTATTTTCGAAATCGTTAATTCATGATGAATCTAATAGAGACCATTCTGATGAAATTTTATCGAATAATAGATTTCTACAAGATGAAGGCTATAAATACTTTATTGCTGCAAGGAAACTACTGGATATAACGAACGCTAGAGATTTGAATTCAATGCAAACCATTCTCATGATGTTCATCTTTTTTCAGTGCTCTGCAAGATTGTCAACATGTTATACTTATATTGGCTTAGCTATGAGAAGTGTTTTAAGAGAAGGATTTCATAGATCATCTCCACCAAATCATAACTATACTCCTCTAGAGATCGAAATGAGGAAACGGTTGTTCTATACAATTTATAAGCTAGACATTTATGTCAACGCAATGCTGGGTTTACCAGGTTCTCTCTCTAATGATGATTTTGACCAGGAGTTACCTATTGATATACCTGATGAATGTCTAACAAGCGAAGGAATTGATTATGACGCGAACAACCATTCATTATCAAGCACTGGGATTGCTAATCAACACACCAAGTTACTAATGATTCTTGGTGATATCGTTAAACAGTTGTATCCAATTAAGAAAACTAGTAATATGATATCGCATGAAACTGTAACCAGCCTTGAATTAAGATTAAAAGAATGGCTACAGAATCTCCCCGAAGAATTAATTCCTAATAATAAGAATGTTAGTCCGAAATATGAGAGAGCAAACAAGCTATTGCATTTGGCTTTCTTACATGTCCAAATTCTTCTTTACAGACCATTCATTCACTATATTTCTAGGAATGTCACCAAAACTCATGAAGACCAACTTTCTTATGAAAGAGCCAGGAACTCAATTAAAGTTTCAAGAACTGTTGTTCATTTAGCTCAGGAAATGTTAAACCATAATTTATTGACAGGGTCTTACTGGTATGCTTGTTATACAATTTTCTATTCTGTTGCTGGTTTGTTGTTTTATATCCATGAGGCAGAATTACCAACTAACAATAGTGCAAAAGAATATTATGAAATCTTGGAAGACGCAGATGTTGGTAGGAAAGTTTTGATCAAATTAAAGGTATCTAGCATGGCTGCCGAGAGAACCTATAATCTCCTAAACAAACTGTTCGAAAAATTAAATTCTAAAACAATTCTACTAACATCAATGTATTCGTCACCCGCTAAAAGATCAGGTAGCCCACCTAAGCGTCCTGGAACAAGCAGAGAATCTTCGAATAATAGTCTCCCAACAACAAGGATGGCTAATATTATGGCTAATAGGACTAAATTGGAGCCTACTATTGAATCCCAATTTTCTAGTATACATGACGCCAACAATGAAGTTATTTCTCAAAATAATTCTCTAGAGAATGAATACAATTTGAACGATATGAGCTTATCCGATATGAACTACATTAATGACTTCTCAAAAGTATTTAATTTCGATGACTCTCAAGTGGATAAGAGTCAGAGAGACGCTAGCACCAATGATTTCCTCACCTCAGATAAAAATATTAACTCTGAACCGGTCGATAGTTTAAACCGTAATGTAAAAATAAAATCAGACCCTGAAGATGGCATTCAAGGTGTATTTGATCAACTTGATGCTCATCTTTTTGGTAAATATTTACCCACTACTAATAATTAATGCTTACTTTATTTTCCAATACTCTAGAACAATAAGAAAACTTATATTTTAATGCAAAATTTTATATAGAATGCTCTATACTCCCGACTTAATATAATTAATGCGCTATGGTTGTTTTAGTTATTATATATTATCTCCAAACAGACATATCATTTGTCGTGCTTTGAACATTATCCTGAGCAAAGAAGTTGTCAAGATTATCAAGCTGCATCCACATGTGACTTAGTGACGGATCTTTTTCCTCAATAACTGAAGCAGAATCATTTGTTTCCATTCTACCTAGAGCATAATCACCATCTGCATGGAACTCAATTACAGCGTCTAACTCATTGTCCATTTCATTTTCAGTACCTTCTTGGACATTTTCAGGGAGGCATGACATAAACACGGCATGCACATTGTGTCTCGTCGTTGCTGCAGTCATACTTGGCATTGGAATCGACCAACCACTCTCCTCTGGAATTCCAAACAGAGTGGTTGTTAGATTACTATTATTTTTCAGATTTTTATTACCCATAGTTGTACGCAATACATCTTTATCCATTTTACTTCCCAACACGTTTGGAACACAATCCAATACTTCTAATGCCGCAGACTCATATTCAGTCAGTAGCAAACGCAGTAAAGGAGAGATGAGATCAGCTCCAACACCTAAAAATTCAGGCCTATTCATATCAAGTAAGGGGAAAACATATTTCAATATTTCCATGGTTTGAACTTTAACCCAACCAACTTTATTCAGTAGAAGTCCTAATAGGAATACTAATGTTTGTGCAGAATATTCTGGGAAATAATTCCTGGAAATGAAACTTACAACTTGACTCATGAAATCTCTTTTTGATCTGAATTTATCTTTGACTAAAGAATTTATCAACCTCGAAAGCGACGGCTGTTGATATGCCTCAGCAAGTGATATCATTGAAACCGCGGCTCCCTCAACATTCGCATAATTCTTTGTATCCATTGCCTCCAAAAATCTTGGTAGATTTGCAATTAAGGCAAATAGCAGCCTTGTATCAGTGTTGGCAATAATTCTACTATCCTTCAGTAAGTTTAGTTTATCTAAAAATTTCCAAGTGATATCTAGTGAGGTCGAAGATCTCAAACCATTCATTATAATTTGTTGTAAACCATCAAATTTACCTTCCCAATTCGACGGGAAAGTAGCCACCAGACATTGTACAGTATCCGGAGAATCTAAATCAATTTTAGAAACAAATTTTGAAAAACAAGATAATACCTCTATGAATTCCAATTCATGTATACTGCTTAAACATGCAGTGATAGACCAAAATAACTGTGGAAAACTAATAAGGACGGTAGGATCGAGCTCAGCAGTAATTGCATTTAAAGTCATTAAGATCTGCATGGCGAATCCCTGGATATCATTGTTTTCATCAGAAACAGTATTTGAAAGACGATGAAGGATATCTCTAAACATTTCCTGATCTAAAAATGTTAACAGAGACCTAAACATTTGGAATGATCTACAAGCAATATGTCTGACGGAGCATGCAGTTGCCCATTTTAATGAAACACGCTGCCAATCAACTTGAATCTCGTCAACACTTGAAAATATTTCAACCAGATTCCTAATCAACTGATCCATAATTTTCGGTGAGCGGGCACCTTTCTTGTCGCGTACAAGATTGTCATATGTCCACAATTTACTATCATTACCTAAAATCTCGACTGTGGCATCTGTCTTTTCATGAGTTGGTGAAAAAATGAAAATAAGGTTACAGAGGAGGTGTGAAGCACTCTTTTTGACAATTGGAATATAATGGTCCAATAAACACATGGAGACATGCAGTAGAGATGGCAAATGCGCTTTGACAGAATCTAATGGACTGTTTAGTAGATTGACTAAGAAAATAATTGTTAGTTGAGTTTTTGAAAACATTACACTTTTCCCGTGATAATTTAGACGGGATACGATATCACCAACAAAAACATATTTGTTATTATTTGTTGGTGGTATCGTTAGTTCAGAATGTGAAGGTACAATCATTTTAGGTTTCAAATTCTGCAGGAGTGTGTCCATCAGACCAATACCACCAGGAACGTTAGCTAGATAAAGCACAACATCACTTGCATATTCAACAAAAGTCGGGTTACAGTAGCTAATGGATGAAGAGATTATATACTCCAAAGAAACATGGGTATTCTGGAATGCATTACCTTTACCTAATGATATCCACAACTGTTCAACCTCTTTTGGAAATGTGTCGTTCAAATCAATCGTAATATAAAATAGGTTGTTGAGAACCATATATGTATCGATTTCATCTAATGATTTTAATGTGAATTTATGGACCCATGGAACCATCAAAACTAATATATCTCTTTTAATTTCGAATTGAAATAATTCAAGTATCCTAACCAAAGTAGAGAATATTCTTAAGCATAAATCTTGGGATAATAAATCTGAAAATATACTAGATATTTCTTGTGCTGTTGCCTTGTAAACAGTTTTTGAAGAATTCGACAGCCTTTCTTTGAATACCTTAATGTAGGTAGAGTTGTGAAGTTTAGTTTCCACAACAGACAGCAAATCTGCAGCATATGTTCTTATCATCTCATTATCTGAAACAAGACCGTATAAACCCAAAGAAACTAATTCATCTTCCTCCAAAATCAAAATTTCCAACTTCAAAACGGCTTTGCACAGCGTTGTATAGTATAAAAACGAAACTGAAGGGTCGTTATGATATGAGACACACTGATTAGCAACCTCCTTAAAGAGTTTAGAGTTTTCTCTATTGTTCTCCAAAAGATTCTCCAAAGCTTCAACACCAAGATTTCTGATCGTATCATTACCTGAATTAAATAGAGAACCTATCCAAGACAATAACCCAACTGTATCAAAAGAAATTACTACCGGTAAGCCGGGAACATCATCCATAGTTTTAACAATAGGATCTTCACATAATGCTACCATAGCCTCCAGAATAGTTTTTTCCAGCCTTTTTCTTTGAAATTCAATTCCAGTCAAAATTGCAGTTTTATCTCGTGAATTATCAGCCTTCTTTACCATGAAGTTATAGCGTTCTTCAGCCACATAGGCAAATTCACCATAACCGCACCATTCTTTTAAGTAATTGAAACTGGACGTTCTTCCTTGAAATGGGAAAAGTTTATCAAAAAATGAGAGTCTATGAGCAGATTTGTAAAAGTTTAACAATAAAGTGGCAAAATGATTACGCAAAGATTGAAATGCAAAGGATGTTTGAACATATTCCTTCTCCAAAAACTTTTTAGTCTGCTTTATATATTCTGCAATACGCTCTAAAATCCAACGATCTTCAAGAATGATAGGCTCAAATAAGAAAGGTGAAAGGATTGTTAAAATATGAAACATCTCAATTCTAATGGCATTCTTCGTACTCTGTTCTTTCCAAGTTGTTAAAAATTCATCAATACTTTCAATATAGGTACGATAGATGTTAACATTCATTGAACTTAAACCAACAATAATGGCATCGCGAACCATAGCATGACGTGCATTCAATAATGGTAATACCATCTTAAAAATCGATTTTACCGATTTAATTTTTTGATGCTGCACAGTAAAAATTTGCTGACTTTTCTTACGTCCGTGCTGTGTACCAGTTGGCATTGGAATATGCAGTTTTTGATCTGTAGTTGAGGTCAAAAAAGTACAAGCAGCAATTAAATACAATCTCCATTGATTTATAACTGTCTCAACTAAAATTCCATCCGGTTTATATTCGGGATTATTGGCAACTTTTAAAATTATTTCATGTATTTGAACAAGTCGAATACAAACAATAGATCGACAAAGAGCCATAGTAACAGGGCAAAACTTAAAGATATGAGCCAAAAGCGGTGGGAAGGCCCGTTGCCACAGGGCAGCATCAACACCATAGTCAGATTCAGCAAGTCTAATTAATATACCTTTCTTGTGTTTGCTGCTTAGCTTACCTAATCGAGTCTTTTCTACAGCACTTAATGACACAGAATTTGGATTTAGGATAGATGCCATATTACAGTTGTTTAGTATGTCAATAAGCCTTGTTCCGCTATCTGCAGCAAAGTGGTTTGAAACTGACCTTACGTGATTGTTTGATGACAATTTTACTGTCTTGGCTATCATTGCTTCATCAAATTTGGAGATAATCTTCAATATCCTAACACCTAAAGCCCTAACATGTGCTTCATAAGAGCACAGGAAAAACAAACCATTGCCTTCTACCTCTTCTATCACAGTTATTGTATTTTTCCATTCCAGCTTTTTGGTTTCCTCGGCAACCGAATCATAGTTCCCATTTGGATTGTCATCATCTGCCATCAATCTGATACCATCTAAACCAATTCCTTTTTTGGCCTTCTCCTTATTAGAAGATTGAAAAGCTTCCAACCAACATTCTAACAAGTCAACATAGAGCTCTAGAAGTTTATAATATTCCATTGACGACAAATACGCCATATTATAGTTGGATTGCATTCTTTCATCAAAATCGAATGAATATTTGGCAAACCAGGTAATTAAAGTGTAAGGATTCTTCTTAGAAGCAAGAGACTTAAATGCTTCTTTGCATCTATTAGCAATAGTTGCATTGGCATGAACGGCATTTCTTGATAAAATCTCAATAGTCGACTTATAGGGAATATCAGAAGAGACGGAAAGACAACCTGGCATAACCTCTATAACAGTTGCGAATAATTGAACTTCAGTATTCTTCAAGGCATAATCATAGTTGTCATTTGAAAAATTAAAGGTAAACGGTCCAAACGAAGATGAAGCTGACTTTGTATGCAAATTCTCTGGCGACCATACCTCTGAACCAATACGGGAATCCAATAAAATGAATAATTTATGTATATAGGAACAAACTTCCCTATGATTTTGAACCAAACTCTCTTTACTTTGATCAACGAATATTGAATCCAGATTTGGATTGTATATTCTATAATCACTTTCGGGGAAACCAGGTCTTTCATTAGTAGTCAGGAGACCCTTATATGTATTCAAAGCCAGCAATAACTTTTCAAAGTTAACATCATCCAAAGATGACCCATTAAAGGACTGTCTAAACAAAGATAAAACCGCATGTTCCATAATGAAGTTCGGATGTGCATAACCAACAGATACTAAAACATCAACTAGTGGGTTTAGCAGTTCAAAGTCTGGTGTCAACCAGTTTTCCTTTTTCTTTGTATTCAAATACATTCTAAGCAGTTTTTCTAATGTTCTCATAGTATTATTCAAAGTTTCTGGACATCTGTATAAATATACCCAAACCAAACGTGACAATGCAACTGCAAATATAATTCTCTCGGAATGATTTTTTGTTCTAATTCGGTTAGCATTGTTTTCCATTAATGCCAACCACCGACTGCTAAATAATTCAGGCGGTGAAACACAGAGAATCGAAACGGTTAATTTGAAACCATTGGACCAATACTTATTATCATTAAGTAACTTACTAGCGGTATCTAGAAGAGATGACATGGCTTCCACCCACGTCGGATGGTTAACTTCTGCCGTAATTAATCCAGCTAAAGGTAATAATAATTGATTAATGACCTCAGTATATGCCAGTGAGATTGAAATATTTGTGCTCTTAGAATAAAACTTTGACAAACTTTTCAAGAAATCCGCACTTTCTTCAAATCTTTCCAAAGGATAGTTCTTTAATCTTAAATATCTCATTCCTAAAATTAGTAAATGAACATTTGGCTCCATATCTGGAGGTACATATTCGGGCAACTTTTCCAAATCAGCAATAAATCTATCACTTACTGACAAGAATCTTTTTTCCGACATATAACCTAATAGTTCAGCAAACGAGTTCCAATTTGACGATTTCATGATACTAGTTGAAATAGAAAGTGGATCAGTAGTTTTCAACTGAGTGAACACAATCTCTTCCAGCTTGTCGTTAATATACTTATCCTCATCAGATGATTGCTTTACGATCTCGATCAATACACGGCAAAGAATATATATACTAGCTAGAGATTTCCTCTCCGCATGGAAAACAGCCTCTCTGCAATTCTCAATAGCCACTTCCATGCTTTGTAATTGTGGATTATCCAGGGGTTTACTGCCTAAGGAAGACTTAGATGATTTATTTCTCTTATGTGAAAATGTAAAACTGCTTCCACTTGTAATAGTTGAATTAGTATTTTTCCTCTTCAAGAGATCTCCGCCTTTTCTTTGACTTACAGTTCGAGCTGGCATATTTCTTGACAGTCTCGTCTGTTCAACTTCATACTCCTTTAATAAACGCTCCAAATCGTTGTTGGCGGTAACTGCTGCTTCTGATTTAGTTTTCCTCCAGAACATCATGGCATCTATAACTGGTTTAGGTTTATTCTTTGCGACATGTCCCAATGACCTTATAACTTTGTCAAAAACTGGATCCACACCATCACCTAATATTTCCACAATAGGTGGTTCAATAGCCAATGGTTGTTGCAGACATAGGGTCAACTTACTTTCTGCATTTCTAATGAATTTCGTAAACAGTATGTGCAAAGCATACTCCGAGGGACTTTTCCAATCTGTAGCCATTTGTTGTCTCAGATTTAGTACGTATACATCATTCTTATTCCTGTTCACCGAGTCTGTGGGACTGATGTTGTTTGGCACAACTGTAGGCTCATTATTCGCCATAGTGTCAACCATCATGGGGGATTGTTGTATATTTACCTGTTCCGCTTCACTGGTTACATGTAGTTGCTGCATCTGCTCTTGCGGTATCTGCTGATCTTCTGATGTAATGCGGCTCTGGTTAAGTATTTCATTTTGCAACAATGAATTCTGTTGTACTTTAGCTCTTCGGAAGTCTACAGGTATATCTATAGGTGACGGTATAGCAATAACCGGCATGTCCTGATTTGCTGTTATGGCAGGCGCGGTCTTTGTATTTATATGCAGTGGATTCATCGTAGTGGGAACGGCTTGCTGCTGCCTCTGTAACTGTTGTTGTAAATTGTCTACAGGAGTCCCGGTAGAAGGAATATTATTATTGGTATTGTTTTTGTTATTATTGTTGCTGTAATCGTTCTTGACGTTGTTATCAATGTTATTATTTGATACAGCATGATCCATATTTATTTCATTCGGAAGTTCAATAACACCATCATGTACATTAACATTTGGATTAGCATTTTCATTATTGGGCTCATTATTTATCGCATTATCACCTTGGGGAGGAAATGTGAATGACGTATTCATGGCTTAAAGCAAAATCAAAAGAATTATTTGTTTTCTGATCCAACCTTCAAAAAAAAATAAAATCCTAAAAAAAAATCTAAAATAAATAGGACTTTCTGTCACCTTTCTGATGCTTCTATAGTCCTATTATTTTCTCATCAATTCTGTAGACAATATACAAAAATATGTATAAATTGGGATCAATGCTTGTTTTGTTGATGGGCTTATAATAAATAAAGGGCTCACCCCCGCCGTTCAACGGCCCTTCTACAGAAAAATTTCACCTAGGTGATCGCGATGAGACGTGTATAGTGACTATACACATGACCATATAATACTATACCAAGTATGCAAAATATATACGTCTTATGGCCCCCCATCAGCCTGTAATATATATAACTTAAAAACATAAGCTACGATTTCATTTACAGAAGTTATTATATCTGTTTACGTTGTGGTTTATAGAGACTATAAAACGTTGCTTCCCTATTTCTGTGTGTACATCATAAGGTGCTCTTTAACAATATACCTCACAATATATTATTACAAAATATAGAAAAAAACAACAACAATCACATATGAATGTGTTTGAAGTTATATTCTTAATCTATAATTTATTTCTTATTGGTCTGTCGCTCCTCTGTGATTTGATTACTAATATTCGCATCACAATTTTTTTTTCACACACACACAGTGACAATCCGGTTACCACTATATAAGGAATATTGATGACTTTTCACAAAATATTCTTCTAAAAGAAACTCCTTGCTACAAGAGATCACTAGATTGTGGAGGAAAAGACGATGAATTCAGAGGTTCTAACGTTCATGGCCAATGCTGGTGTTAACGATGAGAAGGCCGCACAGAGTGCTGGTAAGTTAGCTGAGAAAGTAAGCAATAAGGAGATGAAGTTGCTAGATATAATTGTGAGTTTGAAGGACTACATGATATCTGAGGATAAAGAGGAGAGAAAAAAGTCTGTGCAGTGTTTGAACGGAACAATATCGAACCTCTCTGATACCCAATTGACCAAGAATGAGGTCAGTGTACTATTCCAATTTTTCCAGTCCAAGTTGGATGATCCGGAGTTGACAAAGGAAGTTTTAAATGCTTTTATGTTACTGTCAAAGTTCACATTTTTCAATCACCAGGATGCATCGAGCTTACTCGACATTATTTTGAATAAATATGATCCTAGAGCATTTCTTGCTGCAGTAAGGTACAATTCTTTCCTCATCCTCGATTCTGTGTTTCAAAGATTCCAGAAACAGATGCAGGAGACACGCGAGTTTGGTGATCTATTTATCAGAACTTTCCTGCATATTGCCACTGGGGAGAAAGATCCAAGAAATTTGCTTTCCTCATTCAAGTTGAATAAACTTATCGCCACAAACCTGACTGATATTGCTGTCAAGTATGCGGAGAAACTATTTGATGTCTTGTTTTGCTATTTCCCTATCACATTCAAGCCGCCTAAGAATGACCCTTACAAGATTACTAATGCAGACTTGAAGCTTGCGTTGAGAGCTGCTATTTCCGCTAATTCCATATATGTCGAAGATGCATTCGGAAACCTTATCGACAAGTTGTCTGCGTCCTCCCCAGCAGTTAAAAACGATACTCTACTGACAATGATTGCTTGTATTCAAAGTTTTGGAGGTGAAGCTTGTTTGAAACATTGGCAACCCCTTTGGAATGCTCTGAAATTTGAAATCATGCAAAATAATGACAGTGGTGAAGATACTATGCTTGATCCAGTAACTGGGGTAACAATTCAAAACGAAATCAAGTCAAACTATCAAACAGCTTTAGATGTATTGAAGAATCTAGCAGTTGAATTGGAAAAGTTCGACAAGAATGCCTTTGGGAAGTACTTCAACTATATCGTAGATGAACTAAAGAATAATTTCACTTACCAAAAGGATTTGAAACAGAGTTGTAATATCTTGGCTGCGATAGCAAGTGCAAACGAATATACATTTAACGTGGCTATCAATGGAGCTCTTCCTCTTTTCGTTGAAAGTACTACTGAAACAACGAAACTGAAATACCTAATTATGAATCTATCATTTTTTTTCAGTGCTTATATGGCTGTTTTTGGTACTGCAACTAAAGATACGTTAGGTGAAGAAGTTAACCCAAATAAACTACAGGAATATAAAGATGAATTACTTATGATCTTGGGTATGGCGTTGACTAGCAGTTCTAAACTTGAAGTGACTATTAGAACATTATCAATCATCCAATTTACCAAGATGGCAAAGATGAAGGGTTATTTAAAGCGTGAAGAAGTTGCTCTAATTGTTCAATATATTACTGACACTATTTTAACAGACTCAAACAAGAATATCTACCACGCCTGTCTAGAAGGTTTGAAGTCCATTAGCGACTTATATGAAGATATCGTATATGAGGTGGCATTAACAAGAATGTTGAATTTGCTTCCAGAGGCTATGAATGAAGCAGCAGTTATTAATGATGACGATATGGTTTTGACCGAGACTTTCTTGAAAATTATTCTAGATTTCACTACATCAAGACATATCCTAGTCAAAGAAAGTATCACTGAATTGTCTAAGAAATTGATCAATGCTTCTCAAAGTAGTGCAGACCGTGCTTCTGACTATAGTTTTTTGATTCTATCGACAATCTATTCTCTTTACGATAATAATTATTTCATGCTCAAGGGTAACGACGGATCCCATTTAAAGAACCAAGTTGAAGGTACCTATTTTTCCTTGTTATCCGGAAGTAATAACATTGTTGACGATGATCTCAACTTATCATTGCTGTCAAATATTTTGTTCTTTGTGAATATTTGTAGCCCCCCAGAAACTCATTCAGACGAAATTGAGAAGTACTACAAAACCTTTATCACTGAAAAGCAGATCCACAAATCTCCAAACAGATTATCTCTTACATATGCCAAACTGTTGGCTGGTTTGAACAAGGAAACTCAGTTCCCACAAAGTGAGCAGCTATTAGGTGATTTCATAAAGTTATTAATATCTCAAGATAGATCTATTAGTGATTATGATAAACTGGGATACTTGGAGATAATCCTAATGCTAGTTAACAAATGGATCTCAGACGATTTTGTGTTGTCGTTATTTGATTGGAACAATCACTCATATATGAACATTGAAATTATGACTTGGTTAACAAAAGGTTTAATTTCTAGAACATCTCCACATGCCAATTTACTTTTAGAAAACTTCATCAAATTATTGAGTGATGCAAAAATTGGTTCAGCTGTTTCTAAGTTATTTGAAATCTTTGTTGTTGATTTTGCATCTTTCAGGAAATATAAAGGCATTACATGGAATAACAACATTAAATTGTTATACAAACAAAAGACTTTTAGTGAAATCTTCCAAACTTTGGTCTCATTGTACAAAGAATCAAGTGATATGGATGTAAAGTGTAACTACTTAACTGCTCTTTCCCTTGTTTTGAAGCACACTCCAAGCGAATTGGTGAGTCCATTCATGACTGATTTACTGCCATTACTGCTCCAAGCTTTAGAAATGCCAAATTCCGAGGTCCGTCTTTCAGCTTTGGATACTCTAAAGGACAGTACCGCTCAACACCACCAGCTTATGGCAGAACATATCCAAACACTAGTTCCAATGCTATTGAAACTGGTCAAAGTGGATGAATTTAACACTGTAATGATTAGACTAAGCGGCTTACAGTTATTACAATTATTAACTATCCATTTGCCTTTGAACTACTGTCTGAACTACAAATCCGAAATCATCAATGGTCTAGTGGAACCACTTTCAGACAAAAAGAGAGTTGTTCGTAAGCAATGTATTGATACAAGACAGTCCTACTATGAACTAGGTCAAGTTCCTTTTGAGTAATAATATATAATATGTACTTTTACAGTTATAGAATAATCTTTTGCATTTATTTGTTTACAATGATATTGACTCCCTTCCAGAATAAGAATAAAAATAATAGGAAAAAAAGAATTTTTTTTTCCCTTTCATGCAATGCTATTTTTACTACAGTATTTAAAGTCCCTTATGTAAAAGTCGTGCTCTTATATTATAGAAAAAGAACTGTTCGTATTTTTGATGATTTCTAAAACCTTCAATCCTCATCAGATTCTTCCTCGTCACTTAAACCAACAGGCGCCAAACCAGGAGTCAAACCAGGATATCTATGGTCAGCAATTGACTTCTCCTTAATCTCCTCTTTAAATTGTTTAACCCTTTGTCTTCTCTTGGTAGGTTTTCTTTGAGTCCTTCCGCTCGTCTTCAAGATATGATTCTGTACTTCTAGGAAATCGGCCTCGGTCTCTTCATCCAAATCCCACGCTTTTAAGTTTCTAGTGTTTTTTCTCGCCAGAGCTTTCAGATAATCTTGCTCCCTTTGAGTCAATGTACCTTCCTCACGATGTTTAGCCAATATACGCTTTTTGGCAATCTGTTCCAACTCTTCTTCTTCAACACGTTTCTTCTTCATCTCGGCCTTCCGTACCTTCTTCTGCTTCCTTTTAATCCCTTGTACATCCTTTTCATGCAGCTCCAGTCTCTTCTTCAAGTTTCTGTCTATAAGCTGGGCTTTTGAAACTTTACCTTGCTTCTTAGATTGCATCGTCACCGCAGCAGCGCCAGGCAACAAAGACGCTAGAACATTATTCACAGCCATTGTGGCTTGATCCCGTACTCCCTTAGAAACCATTTGCAACCCTTGATGTTTGTTTCCCTTCTTTTTATTCGTTTAATCTAGTTCAGATCAGCTCTTTCCCACTATGTCTTAAATTGTACTTCGTAGTGATGATCCATTTTTTATGCGATGAGCATCAGTCCTAAGCACCTTCCTAAAAGAAAAAAAAAAAAAAATTAAAAAAAAATTTTTCAAATACGTACGAAGATATCATAAGGCATGTGAATATTACGTTGCTAACGATTAACGAAAAAAAACAAAAAAAAATAAAAAACTTTGGGTTAAAGGAAACAAACGAAAAACTAAAAAAAATGTTACAATGGAAACTTATAACGAAATACTTGTAGATTTATTTTTTTTATTTTTTTGGTGAAATTTTGAATTATTATTAGCCATAGTGACATTTTAAACAAGTTAATCATCCTTTCTTCTCTACTTTTATTATTCAATCTTCTATTTATTTATAACAGAATAATTGAGGAAGTCTAAATAAGAGAAGGCGGGCAAAAGAAGAACGAAAAGAGAGACAAACGAATAAAGAAAGAAAGAATCAAAGATATTTTATCTTAATTGGAGCTGTAAATACCTTTTTGCGAAAAAAGAAACCATAAAAAATTAAAAAAAAAGAAAAAGATGTCTGTAGCTATGCCGGCACCTTTGGATACTGGGATGGTGAGTGGTGAATTTCTGAAAAAAGAGGAAGCTGAGAAGATCAGGATTCCTAGACCGCGTACCTCGGAGGAGTTAGAGCAATTGATCTTTAGATATAGAGCTATTATAACGCGTCCAGAAGAGAATGGTGTTGAAATTAGTGCCATTGAGAATGTAATGGCACAGGTTTCGGAGGAACAGGATCAGTTTAGTTCGCGACTAGCCGAAGTGAGGCAATTACGTGAGCAATTGGCTAAGTATAATAATGAGAAGTTAGAACGTCAGATACAAGCATTGAAGATGCTCGAGAGAGATTATGGTATTCCAGAATGTTTGCTTGAGTCAGAAGCTAAATCCGATGGTAAAACACCTGCGGTTTCAGATGTACTAGAGAAAGTAAAACTTACCTTAGATATGGATAAAAATGCTACGATACTAGGCCTAGGAAATAAGTTTAGACACCTTTCCGATAATACGAAACTAGGGAATAGAGAATACGAAGAAATTATTTCTACGAGAATAGCTAAACGCATATATGAATTGGAGAGATTACCAGGTAATTTAGCAACGTATTCGCTTGACGACTGTTTAGATTTTATTTCGAAGGATGAAACCCCATCTAAAATCGATGAAATGAAGATCAAGGCTATTATTGAGTTGAAGACTCTGAAAATGCTAACAAAACAAAAAGCGCTGAGACTCAAGTTGATAAATACCGTGGCTAGTCAAGCACATTATAATATCCCTCACCTACGTGATTCTCCATTCACCATGGCAGCACAAAGATCTGTACAGGTGAGGAGTAAGGTCATTGTTCCCCAAACTGCTAGAATTGCAGAAGAACTTGAGAGACAACAACTTTTAGAGAAGCGTAAAAAAGAACGTAATCTGCATATGCAAAAGGTGAATTCCACCATATCTTCCATCATGGAAAGAAAGGAGAATAGGTGGACCAGAGGGGAAAGGTCGAGCCAGTTTGGTAGAATTTGCCTATCATTGCATGGTCAAATTGAAAGAGATGAACAAAAGAGAGTCGAAAGAACAGCAAAACAACGTTTGCAAGCTCTTAAATCTAACGATGAAGAAGCTTATCTTAGATTGCTTGATCAAACTAAGGACACTAGAATTACACAACTGTTGAAACAAACAAACAGTTTCTTGGACTCATTGGCACAAGCTGTTAAGGTTCAACAAAACGAAACTAAGATTTTGAAAGGTGAGGAAATCACTCCATTAGATGATGAAGAAAGAGAAAAGATCGATTATTATGAAGTTGCTCACAGAATCAAAGAAAAGATTGATAAACAGCCTTCAATCCTTGTTGGTGGTACCCTAAAAGAATATCAATTGAAAGGTTTGGAATGGATGGTCTCATTATACAATAACCATTTAAACGGTATTTTAGCAGATGAAATGGGTTTAGGTAAAACAATCCAATCGATATCACTTATCACTTATCTTTTTGAGATCAAACAGGAACCAGGTCCTTATTTAGTTGTTGTTCCTCTATCTACCATAACAAATTGGACTCTTGAATTCGAAAAATGGGCGCCATCTTTAAACACTGTAATTTATAAAGGTACACCAAATCAAAGACATAGTCTTCAACATAGAATTAGGTCCGGAAACTTTGACGTTCTTTTAACGACTTACGAATATATTATCAAGGATAAAGCACTTCTATCGAAGCATGAATGGGCTCATATGATCATCGATGAAGGTCACAGAATGAAAAACGCTAACTCCAAGCTATCTTTCACCATTCAACATTACTACCGTACAAAAAATAGATTGATTTTGACCGGTACTCCTCTTCAAAATAACTTACCTGAACTTTGGGCCCTTTTAAATTTTGTTTTACCTAAAATTTTCAACTCTGCCAAAACTTTCGAAGATTGGTTCAACACACCATTTGCTAATACTGGTACACAGGAAAAGCTAGAACTTACAGAAGAAGAAACCCTGTTGGTTATTAGAAGATTACATAAAGTCTTAAGACCGTTCTTGCTACGTCGTCTAAAGAAGGAAGTAGAGAAAGACCTGCCTGATAAAGTGGAGAAGGTTATCAAGTGTAGAAAATCTTCTCTACAACAACAATTATATCAGCAAATGCTTAAACACAATGCTCTATTTGTCGGTGCAGGTACCGAAGGTGCTACAAAGGGTGGTATCAAGGGTTTGAATAACAAAATTATGCAATTGAGAAAAATTTGTAATCATCCATTTGTATTTGACGAAGTTGAAGGTGTCATTAATCCTTCCAGAGGAAATTCTGATCTGCTGTATCGTGTTGCTGGTAAGTTTGAATTATTGGACAGAATTTTACCTAAGTTCAAGGCCACAGGCCACAGAGTTTTAATGTTTTTCCAAATGACACAAGTCATGGACATTATGGAAGATTTCTTACGTATGAGGAGCTTAAAGTATATGAGACTGGATGGTAGTACGAAGGCCGAAGATAGAACAGGTATGTTAAAAGAATTTAATGCTGAGGATTCTGATTACTTCTGTTTCCTTCTTTCTACCAGAGCTGGTGGTCTAGGTCTTAACTTGCAAACCGCTGATACAGTTATCATCTTTGATACAGACTGGAATCCTCACCAAGATTTACAAGCCCAAGACAGAGCGCACAGAATTGGACAAAAGAACGAAGTTCGTATTTTAAGATTAATTACGACTGATTCTGTGGAGGAAATGATTCTTGAGAGAGCCATGCAAAAATTAGATATTGATGGTAAGGTTATTCAAGCAGGTAAATTTGACAATAAGTCCACCGCCGAAGAACAAGAAGAATTCCTGAGGAGATTATTAGAAAATGAATCGAACAGGGATGAAGATGATAAGGCAGAACTGGATGATGATGAATTAAATGATATATTGGCTCGTAGTGAGGACGAAAAAATATTGTTTGACAAGATGGATAAGGAACGAATTGATCAGGAGAATCAAGCTGCTAAAGATATGGGTTTAAGTGAAGCTAGACCAAGATTGATAGAACTTGATGAATTAC